>VDFB02271358.1:328468033-328493516 GCA_007258455.2 Sequoia sempervirens | reverse complement strand
AGAGGTTTTCCATTGTTTCATCTTTGTGGGTGTACGTTGATTTTCAACTAAACATAAAGAAAGACCAGGACTCTTTTAATGGGTCATTCACGTTCTTCTCACATATTTCCTCCTCCTCAACATCAAAAGCTTGCGCACTACGAAGTTTCCTTCAAAAGCGCACTATGAAGCTGAAACTGCCTTCAAAAGTGCACTACGAAGCTATCCTTCCTTCAAAAGCGCACTACAAAGCTGCCTTCAAATATTCCTTGACAAAGTTTTGAAAATTTATGGTATTCACTTTTATGTGCATGCATTCCCCACTATTTTCTTTTGCTTCTCCACTCTACCGACTTATTTCAAATAAAGTAAGTGTGTGGTTAGATGATTTCTTTTTTATGGGGGTAAGATAACATATGCTCATTTTTCAAAACAAACTAAAAGTAGTGGGGTTATAAAATTTGAGTTTTACCTTACACCTCTTCAATTTTCTTAGTAAAATGAATTGTACCTATTTTCTTATGCTCTTCCTTCGTGTTTCATATACTAATATTATACCCACATCAAGTAGATTCTAGATTGTTTTAGATGCTAATATAATCAAATTATATGTCAATATAAAGGATCTTAGAGAATATTTAGTTTATTTTATAAGAGAATACTAATGTATGCAAAAATTAAAAAGAAAAAATCTACTTTTATACTATTTCAAGTATTTAATTGTTGTGTTTTAAAAGGTTTGTATCCACATCATATTTTTGAATGAATATGGTTTTCTATACAACGCGTGTAACATCCCACTAATTAAACCTCAAAGGTTAAGAGCCAGAAAGGACAAGATAATTTTTCTTTTTTTAAAACATAAAGGATAACATACACAAAAGAAGTTTTCAATACATTAATACAACCACATACAAGGCCAAGGATGGCCTAATGCAACCCCAGGGAGAGGATTAATCTACCCTCCAAAGAAAAACTGGACAAGACCAAATAGGATAGCTCCAGGGAAAATGCTCTAGAACCTTAGCAGCAATGCTCCATAACTTACAGTGCTGCTCCGGAACTTTAACAGCGCTACCCTAGAACCTTAATAATGCTGCCCCGGAACCTTAAGAATGCTGCTCTAGGGAAAATACTCTAGAACTTGCAATGCTGCTCTGGAACTTTAATAGCGCTGCCTCGAAACCTTAACAGCACTACCCCGGCCATAAAAGCGTTGCTCTGGAACTTTCAGCGCTGCTCTAGAACTTAATAGCGCTGCTCCAAAACTTGCAGCGTTACTCCGGAACTTAACAACGCTACTCTGGAACCTTAACAGCACTGCTCTGGAACCTTCAGTGTTGCTCCAGAACTTGCAACACTGCTCTAAAACTTGCAGCGCTACTCCAGAACGTTGGCAGCAACTATACAGATTATTGCAGTAGGATGTATTGCACTGGAAACTTAACAACATGAAACATGAAGAAATAAACTACATCCATAGCTATAATTTAACATGAATTAAGAATGAATCCATAAAAAAATTATAATACACGCAAGTTTGATGCCAACATCAAAACCCAAAAGCCATTTGCATAATCATCACATATCTTCTCATTAGATTTATGATTTCCTTCTCTATCAAGAGAGTACAATGAGCGTAAAGGAATAAGTTTGAATACAATAACATTTACATGAATAAAATACATCATCTGAAAGATAAATATGGAAGAGGGGATGAATCCCACTGGTGATCCATTAACTTGTACACTAGTCCCCAATGGCGGTGGCAACACCTCCCTACCATGTGGACTCAAAGAGGCCACCCCACCGTGCTCGGAGATAGTCACAAGACCCAAAACAGAGGTAACAAGACAAAGGAAAAGTAAGGCCATTACTCACATCAATCATGAAGCCAACATGGAAGGCAATACACACAATCAAAGTCACCACAAGAAATGCTCATCCAAAATCATGATGGGTACTACTCATGTCTACCAAGGGCTAGATAATAGAGTGCATATCAAATGGAGTGTCATCATGCGTGCTCAAAGGGATGGAACCACATAGAATCAACTACACCTCTCATAGGGATGAGGAGACTCAATCATGCCTAAATCCACGCCCTGCAGACAGATGACTCAACGCCCCGCAGACAGATGGGTCTTCTCGAGTGCATCCTTAGCCTTTACAAGTGTTCAAGGCCATGCACGAGGACTCATTATCTTATTATTTTTTTACCCCATTAATTTAATTTTGTTATCACTTTTTTACTCTAACTCTGCTACCAGTTCCCCTCGCAGCCACTTGCGGGCCCTGGGCCTTTAGAGAGCCACTCCATATGACCACTCTATTACCTAGACCTATGCTCATCTCGTTTAACCAAACAAGGAAACCAAATAATACATGAAATGAAGGAAAGACCATAATTTCAGTCAAAGGAACCAATTAAAAACAACCACTAATACTGTTGTAAAAGACACATTTAATGGTTGTAATTTAGCAAGAAATGAAGGCATAGAAAACATGTGAAAATTCAAAGTGCCCAGATTGTGAATCCAAGCCCAACCCAGTTCATATTTTGAAATTTCAAGTTGAAAACCACCTTTGATTTTTTAGTTTAGGGCCAAAATGGAGTGTTTTTTAGAAAACTGTCTTTTTCCAAACTAGGCAAGCAAGAAACACAGAAAAATAAAAGTGCTCAGCTTTCAAATCTGCCAAAACCCAATTGAGGTATAGGCATCCCTACATGAAATCCACCCTTAATTTTTTATTTTTATCCACAGGGTAAGGAGCAACAATTAAAAAACACATTTTTCTTACAAATTGGGCAAAAGAAAAGAAATAAGAAAGAGCCCATGAAATAGATTTTTTCCATAAACCCATTTCAAGTTTGTTGGAGATCTACAAAATCAGTCACACAAAAACCCCACACAACAGCAATAACCAATTAAAACAAACCAACATTCAACTCCAAGCAATACAAAACAAAGACATAAATGAGTTCCTCAATTTTCAAGGGACGGCAATAACCCAGATAAGAAAGAAAATTTACTAGCCAAGCATCAATGAAGAACAACAGAAAATTGCCTCGAATTTCCCCGAAACTGAAATGGAAAATTTTCTCAATGGAGAAGGCACGACCAAGTTCCAAAACTAGACAGTAGGGTATGTGCAAGATCATGATGGGCCAAAAAGTGGCGATATGATGGGTATGTGTAGGGTATGTGGCTGACGACTTTTTTTTTACCCAAAATTGATGAAACGAAAAGGGCTTTTAAAAAGAGATTCTCAACTTCCCAACAATATAAATTATGCTATACTTTGAATTTAATAAATAATTATTATTCATTTTCTATTTGGAAATGTGACTAAAGTCCTAATTGATGGTGGGTTGATTGAAAAACATCTATATCTTTCAAATGGTATCACATTTTGAATCCAAAACATGCATCACATTCTATGCTTCGCATACTATATAGGATTAAAAAAATAAAATTGAATTTAATGAAGTTTTGACCAAGTTAAGGTGGTTAGACACATGATTTTTAATATTTTTTAAAAGTTGTAATAAAAATCATACTCACTTATTTATTTAAAAAATTACCAAAAAATATGCATCACATCAGACATGAGTCCTCTACTTACATCTAAAAATATTATCATTTTATTGTGGTTAGGGTGGTCAAATAGACACCTACTTCTTATTTCTTCCCTAAAATTTAAGTACCATCGTGCATTCAAATTTCAAATTTTCACCAAATAGATTTTTATTTTTAAATAAACCTAGTAGTTTCGAAACTACATTCAATTTTCTATAGATTCTATTCTTACATATTTTTGAAATAATATAGATAGCTTATTCAAATTTTTACGTCAAGTTACTGAACTTTAATTTTTCTAAATTTTTTGCCACTTAAGGGCCTGTTTTTTCCATGATGATCCTGCACATACCCAGTAAGCAAGAACTGGCAAGTTGGTTTCAACAATTTACTGTCCACAATTTTCTTCTCTGAAAACGTTCACAATCTCCCAACTCAATCACCCAAATCATAGGGTTTTTTTCCCATGCAAACCACAATTTTTTTCATTTCTCTCCAAAAATAAAAATCATCCCCCCAACAAAGCTCTATTTCCTTTTTTTTAATTTTTCCCCTCCAAAACCAACAAAAGGAATAAAAACATTTTTATAAAATTATGCATTAAAGCTCCCCCAAAAGGAACAACTAATTAAAATCACAAAATAAGAAATATTAAAATACGCATGAAATATCAATGAAAACCAAAACCAAATACCTCAATGAGACAAGTAGGAAAGTCACATAAGGTAGAAGGGTGCTCCGGATGTTACCATTAGGTAACCGGATGGAAGACAACAATACAGAAACACTGCCCTAACAGGGTACAGTGGGCTAGGGTAGGGGATATTTGGCCTATGACTACCTCTAGTAACCACCATCGAGGAATGAGAGTACGCTCAGGCTTATGAATTTAGGCAGAGTCGATACTCAGTACCTGCATCACTCCAATCAAATGTTAAAGTACATGTGCATGAATCATATATCATATATCCAAAGTAGCATCAACCATCAGGAAAAAGAGTTGTAATATCATAAGCCTCTCGGTTACGAGTGTTATGATATCATCTTTTTCCTTTCCATAATCATACAAAAGCAAGGACAATGATGTATACATAAAAATATAAGCATGTAATCCAGCATAATATCTAGCCATGTAAGCATGAAATCCAGCATAAACAATAATCATGTCAACAACATAAAAGCATATAAATATGTAAGCATGTAAACATGTAATCTAGCTTAACAGACACGGAATTACACCTCTCCGGTGTCAATACAAAATAATGAAGGGACAAATAGATTAAATACAAAATATGCAGTTATCAGAATCCATCAAGGGTAGACCACAATAAAATACAAACATGGGGGTTGTTACATCCTCTCCCCCTATGGCCAGGCTTACTCCTGGAAGCCTGCAAAAAGATACGGATAAAGTTCTCTCATCCTCGCCGCATCCTCCCAAGATGCTGAGGACTCACCATCAGGATCCGACTGGACCCTTACCTGCTCTATGTCCTGACCCCTGAGGGTCAACCTCTGATGTTGTAGGATTTGTACGGGCTCCAAAGAAAGTTGCCCGTTCACCTTGACCTGCAAGGAAGTCCAATCAAGAACATGGGTCACATTAGGAATCTACTGTCTAAGAACATAAACATGGAAAACATCATGGATGCGCAATAGACTTGGTGGTAGCACAAGGTGATAGGCGACTGGACCAATCCTCTCAAGGATTTCAAAAGGTCCAACAAAATGAGGTGCCAACTTTGAACCTTTCCCATAATGGATGGGGCTCTTTCGCGGACGAACTCTCAGAAACACATGGTCACCCACTGAAAAGTGGCGGTCCAACCTATGGGCATCAACATACTTCCTCTGCCAATCCTGAGCTGTAGCCAACTGTTCTCTAATCCGCACTACCTATTGCTCCATATCCTGAAGAATCTCTAGACCCAAAAGAACTCAGTCTTCTAAGCGATCCCAACTCAGCGGTGTTCGACACGACCTACCATACAAGGCCTAGAAGGGGGACATACCAAGAGAACTGTGGTACCCATTATTATAAGAAAACTCAACCAGGTACAAGTAGTCCTCCCAACGAGACTATTGATCCATAATGTACATCTGAATCATATCCTCTAAAACCTGATTAACTCGCTCCATCTGTTTGTTAGTCTCGGGATGGTACGTAGAGTTGAAATTAAGCTGAGCTCACAAAGCATGTTGGAGAGAAGTCCACAAAGCTGAAGTGAACACTGGATCACGATCGAAAATGATCCTATGAGGAATACCATGCAACTGCACAATATCCTCCATAAACACTCGAGCTAAGGATGCTGCAATGTACGGAGACCTTATTGGTGAGAAGTGTGCCACCTTGGACAACTTGTCCACTGTAACCATAATAGCATCATGATGACGTGAAGACATAGGTAGCTCCACTATAAAATCAAGAGATATTGTATCCCACTTCCATCCAGGGATGGAATGAGGCTGCAACAGTCCTGTCGGGTGTTGGTGTTCTGCCTTCACCCACTGGCACTCAAGACACCAAGCCACAAAATTAGCAATATCATGCCACAACCCTGCTCAATGATACAACTATCAAAGATTGGAATGCATCTTCATGATACCCAGATGAGCTGAATAGGGTGCACGATGGGCCTCTGACAAAACCATGAAACGAAGATCACAAGAATTTGGAACATAAATGCAACCAAGATGCCACAACATTCCATTAGGCTTGAGAGAGGACCCTGCAAACCTACCCTTAAGGACTCTCCCGGACTCAATTTATGCTTTCACCTCCTGATACCAAGTATCCCTAGGAAGTGACTCCAAAATACGGCTCCGCAAATCCACTCTGAGGGATAAAAATGAGATCTCATGTCTCCTCCTACTCAAGGCATATGCAACAAAATTTTCCTTGCCCTAGATATAGTGAACCTCAAAGTCATACTCATAGAGAAACTCCATCCAACGATGTTGTTGAGCATTCAGATTCAGTTGAGTGAAGATATATTGTAAACTACGATGATCACTATGTAACTCAAACCGATGTCCCAAGAGGAAATTTCTCCAACGCACAAGTGCATGGATGACTACCGCTAACTCCAAATTGTGGGTGGGGTAGTTCAACTTATGATTCTTGAGCTTACGGGACTCATATGCAATCACTCGTCCCTCCTGCATAAGAACTTCCCCCACACCTTCCAACGAAGCATTGGTGCACACTACAAAATCACCTGTAGGATCTGGCACTACAAGGATGGGTGCACTAGTTAGCTGCTCCTTAAGAGCCTAAAAAGCTAACTCACACTTATTTGACCACACAAACTTCTTTCCCTTCCATTGAAGAGAGGTGATGGGATGGGCTACCCGAGAGAAATCTCTCACAAATTGGTGGTAGTAGCCTGCCAATCCCATGAAATTGTGAACCTCAGCCACATCTGTTGGTGTTGGCCAATCCACAATGGCTTGAATATTAGAAGGATCCACAATGATACCCTCTCTTAAGATGATATGGCCCAAATATCTCACCTCAGTCTGGAAGAACTCACACTTGGGAAATTTTTTGAACAATTGATTATCTTGCAAGCACTGCAACACTTGCCACAAATGGCCTTCATGCTCCTCCATAGTCCTTGAATAAATCAAAATATCATCAAGGAACACGAGAAAAAATCAGTCAAGATAGGTGTGAAACACTCCATTCATCAAACTCATGAAAACTGATGGAGCATTGGTCAATCCGAAAGGGACAACCGTGAACTCATAATTCCCATAGCATGCACGAAATGTTGTTCGGTGAATGTCTGCCTCATGAATGTGAAGCTGGTGGTATCCTGACTTCATATCTATCTTGGAGAACACCTTGGCTCCCCTCATTTGATCAAAAAAATCATCTATCTGAGGCAACGGGTAACAATTCTTCATTGTCACTTTGTTTAATTGGCGATAATTAATGCACAAGCAAAGAGATTTGTCCTTCTTCATGAAGATGGTAGGCGCTCCCTAAGGGGATACACTAGGACGAATGAAACCCTTCTCCATTAACTCCTCTAACTGCAACCACAACTCACTCAACTCCTGAGTAGTCATACAATATGGTGCCCGAGAGATAGGCTCTGCTCTAGGAATGAGATCAATACAGAAGTCTATGTCGCGCTTAGGCGGCATACCTAGAATAGCACTCAAAAATACATCCGCAAACTCTTGAAGAAGAGGATGGTCATTAAGAGATTCCTCCTGAATCCCACCCTCAGCAAGATCACTAACTGAAATAGTGAACATCTGACAACCTTGCCGCATGGCATGCTTCAGCTGCATGGCTGAAATCACACATAGAGAAATGGGTCTCTGGACCCCGACTAACTCAACATACTTCCCAACATTGTCTACACACCGAATTGACTTACACCAACAATCTATACTAGCTTGGTGTGTCTCCAACCACTCCATGCCTAAAATAATTCCATAGGATCCCAAAGGCAACACACAAAGATCCGCTGTGGTAGTGAAGGTGCCCAAATCCAACACACAACCCCGAACTAGGGAGTCTATAGCCACCTTGGCTCCAGTGGCTAACTCAACCTGCCAACCAACATCCTGCCTCGCCACCACAAGTCCATAATGCTCTACGAGAGAAGGAGAAATAAAATAATCTGAAGCTCTTGAATCAAACAAAATAGATGTGGTAATCTGACATAACACACCTAAATACTCGACCACGATGCCCTAGTGCTCAGCTTGGCGGTTATCCACCGCCATAAAAACTCTATGAGATCTTCCAATATCACCTACCCTAGGCTTTGAAGTAGCCTGTCTCTGACTACCTCTAGTTACTGATCTCTGAGGACACTAAATAGCTATATGACCATGCTACCCACAAGCAAAACAACCACAACTGCCAAAACCTCAGCCCGAAAATGGTGCACATGACTATTGGGTTCCTTCACCCCTAGAACTTTTTTGTGCACTTTGAGAACTCTGCCTCAAACCACTCTGTTGCCTACTCTAAGAATGATGACATGGATGATCCCTACAAAATGGAATACTAGGACTCTGTCCACTCTACTGAGACTGAGAAGGCCTATGCCTATGCCGCTGACTAGATCTAGAAGGTGTAGACTGAGATCTAGATGGTCCAGCTCCCTGAGATTGTGTACCCTGAATAACTAATCGTGAAGGAGGGGCACTACCAACCTAAACACTTGCCTAACCACTAAAGCCTCTAACTAGATTATCCTCTATCAACCTTGCCTTCTCCATGACAATCTCTAAGGTCTTTGGTTCAAACACCCAAACACCACCACTAATACGGGCATTCAAGCCCCTGATGAAATGTTGCACTAACATCAACTCATCATCATAAATGCTACCATACTACTTAATCTCAAAGAATTAGTGTTCATACTGATCTACCATCATTGACAACTGGCGAAGCTCATGGAACTCATCAGCACGTCTCTGCTGATAGAATTCAGAAAGAAATCGTAAATGAAACCTCTTTAAGAATAGTCCCCAAGAAACAGAAGCAATCTCTAGGTGAAGCTTTTTCTCCTCTACTCCACACCATGTAGACACAAAGCCTCTGAGATGCATAATGGCACACCGAGCTCTAGTATTGCTACTATAAGGATGCATAGCAAAGCATTGATCGAGATCGATCAACCAAGTCTTTGTCTCAATACCTGTACCAGAACCATCAAAGGTAGGGGGATGAGCTCTAAGGAGATCCCTCATGTGACCAGCATCAACCCTATCACCATCCACCCTATCCCTCACATCTACTCTCGAATGACCCAGACTACGAGAACACTCTCACTCAACTCTAGCATCCCGACCATCCTGATGAGAAGGGTGTGACTCCTCCTCATGAGATACTTCCTGACGAGGTCCTAAACGATCCACAATTTTCTGCAAAAGAGCTAAAGCTTGAGCACCCCCGAGCCCTTCGGCTTGGCTCTTAGCATGTTGTTCCCCTTGTTGCTCACCCTAATTTCCCTGATTAGCATTAAGTTGGGTGCTTCGACGAGGAATAGAGGCCCTACCTCAAACTCTTCCTCTGGCTCTACCCCTAGGAGGCATTCTGAAAACAAAACAAAGAACACATCAAAGTAGATCATCACAAGGATGACCTATTCACCAAACTACGACATGAAAGCATAACAACAAGACTAATAAACAATATAACAAGCATACGCCACACACGCCAAACACAACATAACATAGAAGGCTCAAGTACGCCAAAGCTCCTAGTGTGTGAACATGGGATCTGATACCAGATGTAACATCCCACTAATTAAACCTCGAAGGTTAAGAGCCAAAAAGGACAAGATAATTTTTTTTTTTAAACAACATACACAAAAGAAGTTTTCAATACATTAATATGACCACATAAAAGGCCAGGGATGGCCTAATGTAGCCCAAGGGAGAGAATTAATCTACCCTCCAAAGAAAAACCAGACGAGAAAATAAGATAGCTCTAGGGAAAATGCTTCAAAACCTTAGCAGCTCTACTCTAGAACTTGCAGTGCTGCTCCAGAACTTTAACAATGCTACTCTGGAACCTTAACAACACTGCTCTGGAACTTAACAACGCTACTCCAAAACTTGCAGCGCTGCTTCGGAACCTTAATAGCGTTGCTTCAGAACTTAACAACGCTGCTCTAGAACCTTAACAACGCTGCTCCAGAACCTTTAGCATTGCTCCTGAACTTAACAGCACTGCTCCATAACTTGTAGCGCTGCTCTAGAACTTGCAGCGCTGCTCTAGAACCTTGGCAACAACTACAAAGATTATTGCAGCAGGATGTATTGCACTGGAAACTTAACAACATGATACATAAAGAAAGAAACTACATCCATAGCTATAATTTAACATGAATTAAGAATGAATGCATAAAAAAATATCATAATACATGCAAGTTCGATGCCAACATCAAAACCAAAAAGCCAAACATAATCATTACATATCTTCTCATTAGATTTATGATTTCTTTCTCTATCAAGAGAGTACAATGAGCATAAAGGAATAAGTTTGAATACAATATCATTTACCTGAATAAAATATATCATCTGAAAGATAAATATGGAAGAGGGGATGACTCCCAATGGTGATCCATTAACCTGTACACCGGTCCCCAATGGTGGTGGTAACACCTCCCTACCATGTGGACTCAAAGAGGCCACCCCACCATGCTCGGAGATAGTCACAAGGCCCAAAACAGAGGTAGCAATACAAAGGAAAAGTAAGGCCATTACTCACATCAATCATGAAGCCAACATGGAAGGCAATGCACACAATCAAAGTCACCACAAGAAATGCTCATCCAAAATCATGACAGGTACTACTCACGTCTACCAAGGGCTAGATAATAGAGTGCATATCAGATGGAGTGTCATCATGCATGCTCAAAGGGATGGAACCGCATGGAATCAAGTACACCTCTCATAGGGATGAGGAGACTCAATCATGCCCGAATCCATGCCCTACAGACATATGGGCCTTCTCGAGTGCATCCTTAGCCTTTACAAGTGCTCAAGGTCATGCATGAGGACTCATTATCTTATCATTGTTTTAGCCCATTAATTTAATTTTTTTATCACTTGTTTACTCTAACTCTACTACTAGTTCCCCTGGTAGCCACTTGCGAGCCCTGGGCCCGTAGAGAGCCACTCCATATGACCACTTTATTACCTAGACCTATGCTCATCTCATTTAACCAAACAAGGAAACCAAAAAATACATGAAATGAAGGAAAGGCCATAATTTCAGTCAAAGGAACCAATTAAAAACAACCACTAACACTGCTATAAAAGACACATTTAATGGCTGTAATTTAGCAAGAAATGAAGGCATAGAAAACATGTGAAAATTCAAAGTGCCTAGATTGCAAATCCAAGCCCGACCCAGTTCGTATTTTGGTATTCAAGTTGAAAACCACCTTTTATTTTTTAGTATAGGGCCAAAATGGAGTGTTGTTCAGAAAACTGTCTTTTACCAAACTAAGCAAGCAAAAAACACAGAAAAATAAAACTGCCCAGATTTCAAATCTGTCAAAACCCAATTGAGGTATAGGCATCCCTATATGAAATCCACCCTTAATTTTCATTTTTATCCATAGGATAATGAGATTCAATTAAAAAACATGTTTTTCTTACAAATTAGGCAAAAGAAAAGAAATAAGAAAGAGCCCATGAAAAAGATTTTTCCCATAAACCTATTTCAAGTTTTCTAGAGATCTACAAAATCAGTCACACAAAAACCCCGCACAGTAGCAATAACCAATTAAAACAAACCAACATTCAACTCCAAGCAATACAAAACAAAGACATAAAGGAGTTCCTCAATTTTCAAGGGACAACAAAAACCCAGATAAGAAAGAAAATTTACTAGCCAAGCATCAATGAAGAACAACAGAAAATTACCTTGAATTTCCCCAAAACTGAAATGGTGAATTTTCTCAATGGAGAAGGCACGGCCAAGTTCCAAAACTAGACAATAAGCAAGAACTGGCAGGCTGGTTTCAACAATTTACTGCCCACAATTTTCTTCTCCAAAAACTTTCACAATCTCCCAACTCAATCACCCAAATCATAGGGTTTCTTTCCCATGAAAACTACAATTTCTTTCATTTTTCTCTCTAAAAATAAAAATCCTCCCCCCAACAAAGCTCTATTTACTTTTTTTTATATTTTCCCCCTCCAAAACCAACAAAAGTCCAATAAAAACATTTTTTATAAAATTATGCATTAAAGCTCCCCCAAAAGGAACAACTAATTAAAATCACAAAATAAGCAATATTAAAATACACATGAAATATTAATGAAAACCAAAACCAAATACCTCAATGAGACAAGTAGGAAAGTCACATAAGGTAGAAGGGTGCTTCAGATGTTATCGTTAGGTAACTAGATGGAAGACAACAATATGGAAACACTGCCCTAACAAGGTACAGTAGGCTAGGGTAGGGGATATTTGGCCTGTGACTACCTCCAGTAACCACCATCGGGGAATGAGAGTACACTCAGGCCTATGAATTTAGGTGGAGTCGATACTCAATACCTACATCACTCCAATCAAATGTTAAAGTGCATGTGCATGAATCATTTATCATATATCCAAAGCAGCATCAACCATCAGGAAAAAGAGTCATAATATCATAAGCCTCTCGGTTACGAGTGTTATGATATCATCTTTTCCTATCCATAATCATACAAAAGCAAGGACAATGATGTATACATAAAAATATAAGCATGTAATCCAGCATAATATCTAGCCATGTAAGCATGAAATCCAGCATAAATAATAGTCATGTCAACAACATAACAACATATAAATATGTAAGCATGTAAACATGTAATCCAGCATAACAGTCATGGAATTACACCTCTCCGGTGTCAATACAAAATAATGAAGGGACGAATAGAGTAAATACAAAATATACAGTTATCAGAATCTAGCAAGGAAATACCACAACAAAATACAACCATGGGGGTTGTTACAATGCGCTTGCACAAGAAGTCATATTCTTCATTTATTTTAAATCCTATAAATTGTGGAACAATATATGACTTTGCCGATATTGTAGGCTTGTTTAATTTAGTAGATAAAAAAGAATAGATTCTTTAGAAATATTATCACTAGCATTGATTTATATAGATTGTGTAATAAATTATCCTACAATGCATTATAGGAAAATGTAGATCAAAGAAACGGAGACATGTGATGTACATAAACTATGTAGGAGGACAAAATCACTATTGATTTCAATGGAGTTTAATTTGGACCTCATTAAGGCAATGAATCATAATTTTATTTTTAATATTTTCCAAGATTAAGGTAAAAAGATAAAAAATGTGTTGATATAACATGGGTATTTCTATTTTTGTGTGTGTATGTTAAGATACATAGATGTTTGTATGGGTATAGTTATGTATATACCAACATGTGCATAAATATGATTGTGTGATTTTATGTGTGTGATGTGTGTACATATTTATCTTTCTATATGCATGTGATTATATATATGTATGCTTATGTGTATATTTGTATGCATATACATATAAATATATATACATGCACACATGTTTATACAAATATATGGGTGTATATATGTATGTGAATATATATGCATTTTTTATGTAAATGTATATGTGTATACACATAAACACATACAAAGACACATGTGTATATGTGTGTATGTGTTAATATGTATGCATGTTTGTATGAGTACACATGTATATATATTACAAAAATAACAAGTTGTGCCAAACAATATAAAGATAAAAACTTGGATCAAACCACATATTTATAAAGTATAATGGTTTCAACAAACATGAAATCCATGAAAATGAACATACATATTTATATTATTTAGATGTTGAGAAATAATTTATCTTATTAAATAATAAAATGTATTGGTATTTTGAGTGGTCCCAAAGGTAGCATCTTGTATTTCTCTTTTTTCTCCATATGAGCATCATGACATTATTGTCAATACTCATGTGTGGCAAGTGAGTCTCAATTTTTGTAAGAAATTTATTTCTATTTCTATTTCATTTCCACTACCTATTTTCATAATTTTAAAGATGTTTTTGTAATGGCTCAAGCCACACACCTAAGACAAATTTGACAAGACATTTTTTTAACTCAACAATAATAAAGATGAAAATGCAAGAACATGTCACACTATGCAACAAAGTGCACACAAGTGTCATGTGAAACAAAATGACACAAGGACACTAAAAAAGTGAATGAGCTCACATTGCTACAAGAAATGTCGTACCAAGGGAAAGACTTACCAATCACGGGATGAAACCACCACGATGAACCAATGAGAGGGGAATGAAACCCAAACAATGATTAAGTATTAACCCAAATCACATTCTCTCACAACACAACACAACACAAGGTAAGGATGAGAGAATCATTAGTATATAATCCACCTAAAGACACACATACAAAATCAAGCAAACATCATTGAAACCCACACAAATGATGTAATAACCAAGAGTTAAAACCCCTCGACAAGATGATTAGACCATCGATTTTTTGGAAAAAGGATTAGAAAAAGGCTAACCACCACCTCCAATTATTTAATTATTCTTTAATTGGTACAATAAATCCAACCCACCACATGATAAAGAGTGGGAAGAAATTTAAAAATGGAAAATTCTTGAAAAATTTTGAATCCTTGGAAGCTCCCATGGAGAGTGTTAAAAAATGATGGATTTAGTCAAAGGATGAGGGTAACTAATAAAACAATATTATCAAAGGTCAAGGAATTATCACAAAAATAGAAGAACCTTTAATAATAAAATAGAAAATAAAATGGTTTGTATCAAGACTAAGTCCTAAGACTAAAACATCCCTAGATGGATGAATATTAAATACACATTTTGAATTGGTAATTTTAGCATTCAGCATAGAGCACTATTGAATTTGACACCATTTTCCGACGGACATTTGTCGATCGTTCAACAAATCTTTGTTGAAAAAGCAACGAAATGACGAAAACATTTTTGTTGCTATATTTTTTGTCACAATGGCGACGACGAATTAAACATCGAAATAACAACACAAATTCATCGGTCGTCAGCATCATAAAATGACTCGGATGTTCATCAGAATATCGACAAAATGGGAAAGTATTTATGACAAAGTCTTCGTCATAGCTAAGCAACTTTGTTAGACCTTTTATGTGATTCATTAGTGGCGTTCATCAAAATTGTGATGCAATGGGCAAGGAGTTACGACAAAGCCTTCATCGCAGCTAAGCAAGTTCATTGGACCTTTTATGTGATTCGTCGGTAGACTTTGTCAAAATTGCGATGAAATGGACAAGAGTTATGATGAAGCCTTCATCGCAGCTATAGCAACTTTGTTGGACCTTTTTGGTGATTTGTCAGTTGTGTTCGTCAAAATTTCAATGAAACAATGTAATTTTTTTAAAAAAATATTCGTTGAAATGTACCATCGTTGAGAGATCAATCAAGTTGCGTCCCTTTGTATTCAAATCTTAGGAAATTATTTTATTTGGTCATTTTCCATGTTTATTAGACACCCGTTGAGATGTCATGTAGTTTCACCGATGCCTTGAGTCTCTTTGATAGTCAATATTACATATCGCTTTGGTGTCACACAGTCTCATCGATGTTCTGAGTCTCACCGATAGCCAATAGATCATATGTCGCTATGGTGTCATGCAGTCATACCAACGTTCTGAGTCTCCTAGAGAATTATTCCTTCGGTCTTAAGTGTATCGTTGCGATTCTCACCAATGATAACTTATCACTGTGACTTTGGGGGTCGCCGAGACTTTCCTTCAACTACTTGTATCTTGTCGAGAACCTTCCTTTGACAGTTCTGATCGCCGAAATAAAATGTTTCTCCTACCGATAAAGCTATATTTGGTTTGACTTCCATATCTCTCTCCGATGATGCCAATCTCACCGATGAATCTTGTTATCGGCAAGACAATGAATTCACCAAGTCCTATTAGCGATATAATTCTTCTATAGTGATATGATGGATTGGCAAGAATTCCTCGAACTCATCCCGATGGTACTATACTATCAATGGGACCCACTTTTCTAGGAAACTTATTAAGAATATTACAGATTCCTTTTTGATGCTCCAGAATTGCACCACGATCGGTAAGACACAAATAAGCTCCTTTTATTTCCTAAACTACTATGCATGGAATAGAAATTTTTGAGAGGATTGTCAAGAGTCATCCATGCACTGGCAACCCTTAATCCTCTATATTCATTTGGCAACAAAATCAGATTTCATTTTAGTAAATGATGGCTCAAGGCCACCCAAAAGAAAGGTCCATACTTTCCTCTGTCAAACACTCAGTTTTTCTTTGAATTCATCAGATTCTTCTTGAAGACATTCATGCAATCTTCCCTACCACTGTTATTGAAATTTTTCAAAGAATCATCGTGCTCAGCTTGGCCCAAATTCCCTTCACCATTTTTTAGTTCATATTCTCCATCTTCTTTTGTATAATGTACTTATATTCAGATTTGAATTCGAGACCAATTGTCATTGCACATTCCATTTTACTTGCACAGAGTATTCTATAAGCAATATTTTGATAATTCCAAATGATTTACGGTGTTGTACAACTCTACCTATCATCACACTTCTGCTATTCCCCCCGAGAGAATCCTGCAAAGACAAGTTTACAATACCAAGTCAAATAATATGAAAAAGACTTACTTCCATAAAAATTAAATGATTATTCTCACAATGGCAATTTTCTAATTACAACAACAATTCCATGAAAGGTTATCCATGCTTCATAAGAGATGACTGATCATACATACAGACTACAAGATGCATAGAAAAATCATTACACTTGAGAACAACCAAGGGCTAACAAGGGAAGGAGTTAAGAAACGTCTGGATTGAAGAGAAAATGTGGGAAAATGTTGAGCGTGTCAAGAGAATAGAGCTTGTAGAACATATTCTTGACCTAATCAAGCTCTTGAACAACTTAAACAAAATTAAAATACTAACACATACATGAGACATGTAATGAACTTCCAATATCTGCTATCTCTTTTTTTGTATTGAAAATAGTTTAAGGTCCATTACATATCATGAAAATGCCTATCCGACATTAGGATCAATACAACATCAAAGCATTTCCATAACAGGAAATATACCGTATTAGTACTTTACACAACAAGAAAGAAACCAAAAAGCACTAGTTTTTTTCAAAACCAGCATAGAGAATACAAATTTTTGTTAATAGCACCACAGGTTGTTGATATTCAAATCAGCGTAAACAATACATAGTGTTGATTACATTCTCCTCATTGCTGACTTCTTCAATATCAAGGTTCACCATTGTTTCTCCTTTGGGGTCCAACTGTTGAGGGCCGCGCTATCTTTCTGGGCTTATAGCTTCATCAATTGCTCTTTGGAGCTCATCAAATGTCTATTGGAACAACACGGTCTCTTCCAAGCTCAACCTATAGGCGGGTCCACTTCTCAGATCCTCTCTAGTATTGTTAGCAGCACCTTCAGTTATTGACTTCAAGAAATTCTCCATTGAGATCTCCACAAGAGTTGAAACCTGTAGAGCAACAAAGTAGAAAGTGAGTCTCTTGCAAGACTCAGTAAGTACCCTCTTGATACGCTTAAATTTATCATCATTTCTCACCTTCCACAAATGCCACATGATCTCATTGGAAAAGAAATACCAAAATAGCTTACAATCAAACTTGAGCTTGAAATTACAAAACAAAATATCATGCCAATAAATTTTGCCATTGCTATTCCAGACCTTCATCTTATGGAAAAATAAGTACCAAATTTCCTGAGCATAAAAACATTCAAAAAGAATATGTTTCATAGTTCCCGGAGTCCTACAGATACTGCAGATTTCAACACTTTCATGGTTAGATTTATAGGGATCTATCTTTTTCATTAATGTAGAGGTAGGTAAAGGAGAAATAATTATAATTGTAACACTATTTATAGTCCAGTAAATTATGTTCGTAATTTTTGTTCAATGGACCTCAGTTTTATCATTATACTTCCCATCTAATACCATATTTTAATCTAGGGTTCAACTATCTCAGATCTAAAGAAGCACCTTCAATTAACCATTTAAAGTACTATAAAATAAGGTAAGACTTTTACTTGAGAAAGATTGGGTACACTTGTAGGATTAAAGTTCTCACAATCATCAAGATTTATTGGCACACATTAACAACCCTAACATCCAAGTAATGGATGACTACAAGTTAGTGAAATGGTCCCAATATGTGAGTGGTTTGCAAATTGATTGGTAGAAAATAAGGTTACAAACAGATCTACATGAAAAATTATGAGGACAATCTACTGTAATCATCAAAATAGATGAAAAGTGCAAAGGAAAGAGTCAAGCTACATCTCTAGAGCCTAAAAAAAAACATGCAAGAAATATAAAAAAAAAAGAACAAACCATTTTTTGCATGAATACAAAATGGTGCCTTCAACAAGTGATTTGTATGCTTTCACACTTGACATAGGACATTAAGAATATTTTAGTCTTCCTCTGTGAAATTAACTACTTACAGAATAAACCCAGAAACCAATATTATATACCTCCATGTCTAGCCAAGGGTAGGTATAAGAGAAAAAAAATTCTTCAATGCAATGCCAAAAAAAATCAATGTGTGTGTAGGTTTGTATTACTCAAAATATCATTTCACTTCCTAAGGAAAAATACCAAAGTGATTTTTTAAATTTCAATCTTCACATAGGCTCCCTTATTGCTACACATGCATATACAAGCATTATTCAAGCTCTAAACTATTCAAATATTAAGGATTTAATTAGCTATAAGATGGAAAGTTGTTGTTTAGACATAATCCATCATCTTTTACATATCTTTATTCACTCCTAGCACTTTAGATAAATTTGTGTAAATGGGACAAAAATGTGAATCCTTTATGACAAAGAAAATTCTTAAAAGGAGGGGGGAGAGAGAAAAGTGTAGGGGAAAAGAGAATGCTTGAATGTATAGAAAAGTATAACATTTTGATCATTATAAAAATGAAACGAATCTTAAGTTTGAAGCATTAATATCATTTACAACATTTATGATCAAGAATGAATGTAAGTAGAGAAACTTTTGCATACCTGCAGATGGTACAAAATTTCATGGTTAATTCGAAGCCTCCCATCAACAACAAGATCCAAATATTTGTGTATCTATCTTAATCGAGCCTCTAAACCCTTTAGAGCTGTCAATTTTTCCACTAACATGTTATGCACAAAAGTCAAATTTTAGAGTTATGTCACCACTAAAAATAGAAGAAACAGAGCCTTGAAACCAAATCCACACACAACACAATGTGGTATTCATACAAAGCCATACAAACAAACTAAACTCAGAACATTGGAATGGAAACAACTTCAAATTATGATGCAAAGCATGGATTAAGGGTATAAAGAATCATTTTTCTGCCACCATAGTGAAAAGTTAGCACTTTCTTTCATCTTTGCATATTGGTTTGATGCTTCAAATGATGCATTTCTTATATTGAAAATTGCATTACCTTATTGAGTTTCTTTGTTTCGAGAATAGTTTAATATTCTATACTTAACAGGGCCAACCACATGATGGTGGAAGCTCATTTGGCCTCTCCCTCACATCACTTTCAATTCCATACCCAATCATATAACATTAATCATTCATTCATCCATTAATAAACATATATATTCATTCAACCATTAATAACATATAAAATTAATTCATTAAAATATAACATTCATTCATTAACATATAATATTCATTCTTTTAGTTTTTACATATTATCAAAAATATGGTTGTCATGATATGATTACAATCACTTTTTTTTTGTTTCTTTTTAAAGCTACAAAATCTGAAGTGGAGTATTGTTTTCTAAATCAATATATGTCCCCCCCTTAGTTGTTCTACCCTCTGCTCATGATCTTAATGTACGCCTAGTCGTCTGCTCATGATGTGGACGCCACCCTATAAGGCCTGCCAATAAGAAGTGCTTAAACCGATATAAGCCTTTTATTATTATTGTTACAGTATTTCACACAATTAAAAGAACATTAGAGTACTTTACCTAATGGTTCCAAATTGCTGTTCCTAAACTTTTGTTATAGACTCATGCTCAACATGTCAACACCCCCAAATCCTGATCTATAGTTGAAACACGAAAGGTTACATTAATTAATACACCAATTGAAACTAAATATGTTTAAGAGAACATGAGAGTGGTCCTTTTTACCTGATGGGGCCACATCATGTTCTTGATCTTCTCTAGCCTGATCATGCTCAACACGTTGATCATGCTCTACATGCTCTAAAGTTGAAATACCTAAAGGTTACATTAATTAATACACCAATTGTAATTAAATATGTTTATAGGCCAACTTTAGAGTGGTCCCTTCTTTGACCATGGGGTTTACATCATGCTCCCGATCTCTTAGCCCTCGACCATAACATGTTGATCATGCTCTACATGCTCTAGTACCAGGATGCACACCGTGACCTTCATCTATAGGTTGTGCTCCACCCTCATCAGGCTGCATTCGAATGTCATGTGTAGTAATATCATTGCTTGAATGTTTAAAACAAATGGAAATGTAATTACTTTATGGTGGAAATTAATATTGAATAGATTGCACAAGTATTCAATTTTAAATAAAATTTATTGAGTTTATTTACCCTCGCGGTAAGCCTGATGTAGTGGAAGATTGTGTTTTCCCAGTCAAGACTCTTAGGTGTTCAGCCACCACTCCATAGCCTTGCTAGAAGGCAATCTTCAGGTCCTCTTCTGTGGGAACTCTGTTGAATTCAGAGCCCTACATTTTTGCATAAGATCATGAATTTTGCTTCTATGGTGTGATAAAACCAAAATTGTTCTCAATTTATTATAATTTGGATACAATATTTCATTTATTGATACTTACAATTCGTGCGGCTAATTTCATATAACCAATACCGTGAGCTAAGTTTGTAAGCAATCTGTGGTTTTTTCTAGTCTTAATCTTTTGTTTCCTTTCATGTGTTAGCGTTCTATGAAAATTTGAAATATGTTATTGCAAATGAAAGAGTAATCGCGATATAATTACATTTTGATAGTATCACATACCTTCCCCTTGGCTCGTTGGTGTCTTTCCTTTTTCTTTTCAAAATTTCTCTCCTTTCCATCCAACACCAGGTCCTTCCACTCCCTCTTTGAAATCATGGGGGGACGCTCATACTTTTTGTTCTTCTCTAAATGTGACCTATATTGGTCCCTCGTATACTTTAGATAGGTACCAACTTTTTTAAGGACCTTGGTTTGGTTGAATTTTTTATCACCGAACAACACAACTAAATGGTTAATGAGCTCATCTTTTAAATCTTGATTTTGGGCATTCCACCATGTACGTATGGTGGGACCGAAGAGCTCCAATGTAATATCACTTAGATGTTTATAAAAACCATCATTTCCTACAAAATGATCATGGGATCAATAGTCTAAAAAGAGCGATCAATAAGTAAATTTCAATTAGATTATATATAATAATAATTAAAATATTTTAAAGTACCTCGGACCTTCTCTATCTTTATGGGAATGAAATCCTCGGTCACCACATGTGTGACTGGAAATGTTCCCATACTAGTAATACGGGAAGATCCAGGAAATGTTGCTAAAACATCACCAGTACTAGTGGCCTTTGCATCACCAGGTACATGTCCTGATGCATGTTCTGGCATGTGTTCGCTTCCAGAGGGTGCATTAATGGATGCCTGCATGGTATGTGTTACCAAAATTTTAGATGACAATATAGGCATGGATGATGGGGTCATATGATGTGATGTATGTGCAGGAAGATCAGGATGGACACTTGTACCAACCCCTACTCCTCGGGCAGCACTTACAGTACCCTGATCATGGCCAAGAGCATCATGAGGAGGCAAATAACCCTATAAACACAACACATATTTTAGTTCATAACACAAAAGAGTACAAAATATAAAACCATGAATGAACTTATGTTATAATTAAAGACCTCATGACAACTTACTTGCAAGTTTTGTAATCTCTCAGACAATATTTTAACCCTCTCTCTTATCTCATCTGTTTGAGGCACTATGAATATCAACATAACGATTTATTCATTGCATTTTTTTTGGATCTTCTTTATCATATTGAGAGGGTTTGTTGAATACGCGATGTCATGATCACAAAATATTGACTGCACCTCACCATGGATGCTCTCGTCTACTGCTGGTGCCTTTCCCCGATCAGTCGACTGCAACAAGAATATTAAAAACATTATCGAAATTAACCCAATAAACTTATGAAAAAAACATAATAATAAAACATTTTTCTTGTATCTAATTTGTACAATTACAATGAGGTAAACCTGTCAGGTAGAAGCTCTTGAAGATACATCGTGATCTATGCTCTAGGCCAAAGCCTTCTCCGTACAATCAATGTCCCGCTGTGACAAAAATTAAATATAAAAAAACATTATCGAAATGAAACCAATAGACTTATGAAAAAAACATAAGAATAAAATGGTATATTGGAGTTATTAATTGGAGATTGGGTAAAATGGTACATAGTACATACTACCCCCATAGTAACTGTGTTTGTAACTAAGCGATTCAAATTGTAATTGATTAGCAACTCTTCCCCTACAGTTATTGATTTTATTGCACATACGAATACATGGTTTCCCTCGCAAGCCTCGAATATGCAATTGGGTTGCTTATTTGTTGACCCAGGTCATGTACTTTTTATAAACCCTGCAATATTCCCTGATGCTTTTGGCCTTCCATCAATGTACATAGCCACTCCTTTATTTTGATCCTTATCTTTTAGTTGTATATAATTTTCTAACAGTGCATACCTACGCATACTTCATGTATATTGAACCAGTTGCATCCAATCTTTGTAACTGTAATAGGTTCCAACATACTCCATCAATTCAGTAACTTTGTCATAATAGACCTTATGTTTTCCACATAAAATAGGCCAAAACCATGTAATTGTGATGGTGCTATGTGATATATCCTCTCGTTGACACAAAAATCGGCGTTTATTGGAGGAAGTTCCTTGGGTACCCATTGTTTCCGTAGATGTTTGTACCTCAAGGGAACCTCAACGTCGCCTATGCTCTCATCATCATAAGAACATGACCCCCCTTTAGCAAGAAAAAATTCCATGTGTCTACAGAATTTTCTTCTAATCTTTTGACCTCTACTTGATCTCCCTCTTTTAGACATACTACATGTCTCACTTTCCTCTTCTCTTGCTGAATTTCCCTCGCTCGAGGAAGACAAATCTGAAAAATACCTATTTGGTGGTACCTGCACACATAAGGATGTTGGATGAAGTTCTTTCATGGTGATGTGATCCCAAGGTGACATTTTGATTAATCTATCATTTCATCGCTATAATTTCATAGGTTATAAGGTAATCAAGTCTTGATAGATTGCAAGTTATTGTTACTACCATCCAAATGTGTCTATCACAAATCAAATCTACTTAACGTTTTAACTCCCAAACTTTGTAACAAGTGTTAAATGTGATTATGGTCCACTAATTACACAACAAAAGCCTCAAATGTATTCTCTAATTGTAGTCAAAGGACTTTTTCTCTTCATTCAAGTAAATAAACTTGAAGGGAAACACCACCAAGTGGTTTATTGGACACCTACATGACTAAAAATAGTAGAAAATTTACATTTAATTTCCATATGTCTAAGTGGTTAATGGGGAGGGAGTGTGTACTAGGCCTGGTTAAGTCATCATAAGTTTATGCTTTGGTAATAATTTTTTTTTAAGTCATCTTAAATCTTCCTATGTCTAATTTCTAGGAGACTTTTGGTATGTTTTAAGGTAAGATGATTGATGAAAGAGCCCAAAGAGCCTTTCTCCATGGTACCCAAGTACACATAACAGTGGTCTTCTCTTATATGGTTGGACATGATTTAAAGAACTTAGCTAGGAATTATTCATTTAACCTAAGGTTTTCTCATAATGCCATCATTGGAAAAGTATGATCAAATTTTTCTATTATGAAGAATTGGTTTATGTGCCTCTAGTAATCACTATAAATGTTTGTAAGGATAAAATGACTAATTGCATCAGATAGGAGAGAATCAACTTTGAGTTCTTCAAAGATTATATTCCTCTATTCATAATTTTTAAGGGTTGTGTGTGAAGGAGGTTATCGCTACCAAAAAGGGAGGAGATGTTTCCTTGTATTCTTTTATAATTTTCATTATTCTTATTTATTTTACACTTACATTTACAAATACACATACATATGCATTTACTGTTTTCATTTATTTCTCATGTACTTTAATAGTTTGATTGATTTCATATTATATGTGTTGAAGAATTTAGAATTTCAATTACATTAATTTATGGATATGTTGTAGCTATAACACTACAAAACCATATGCTCTTTGCATTTACACTTGCATTTAGAAATACACATTTATATACATAGATATAGATTTCTTTAATGATATGTTGAATTTATTGTTCTAGGAGAGCATCCAGTAATTGCATTTACATTTACATTTAAAAATGTATACATACATACATACATACATATATGTGTGTGTGTGTAACAGTTTCATATTCTAAAACAACCCATTAGGTCTCAGACATGGATAAAAATTCATAAAATCATATCTTCCATACATGTTTTGTTGAAAACTAGGCTTGAACCTCTCATTTCACATGTTTTTCTTCACAAAAATATTGAGGACAATAGCTATACCTTCTTTATTTCTCATCCCACGCCCTATTCATGTATCCTACAATTACAGATCTATGGGGTCTTCTGCACAAGCCTACAAGACCACAAAAAAGTGTAAGAGCCCTTTATATCGCTGTTTCACTTACAAAACCCTAAAAATAGGGTACTAAGATTATGATTTGTTGGTGAGCTGTATGGACAAAATCATTAGCACCAGCTCATTCTTGGAGTCTTTTGAAAGATAAGTGAATCAGGTGGTAGTTAAGTACAAACCTTATAGTGTCAAGGTGAATGAGGTGATCAATTTTGATTGGCCAAGTGATGAAGAGTACCAGAAATGGGTAAATGTATATTTAACTGAAGAAGAGTGAAAAGGAGTAGGCTACTAATGGTTGACAAATTAGCTGTTGCAATTACAACATATTCTAGTTTTGTTTTTTGGTGACAATCTAGGTGAAAAATTCTTGAAGTTTTTTGTTGTTGCATCAACCATTCTCAGCGGGCACGATGAACAAGAAGATTCTCTGGGGAGATTGTTGTTGTAACAATTTTTTGGAATATCACAAGGTGGTCCAATTAGCTGGTGACATGTGTGCTTTCTAGCTCGATGCTTGTTTGCTCCTTTTTCTATAAGAAGGATTTCAAGGCTAGAAGTACAGGTTAGCAAGTTAGATATTTTTGGTCGAGTCTA
>VDFB02271358.1:328202828-328467933 GCA_007258455.2 Sequoia sempervirens | reverse complement strand
TATGTCAAACATGTAAAAATTATTGTGATATCGTCAGTTGATAAAAATATTTATTCTTGGCTGAATGTATGTAAAGAAAATAATCTCAACATATATATCCATCAATATAATTGAAAATAATTAAATAATATGGGTGATTAATATATTTATACGTACCTGTTTATCTCTTAAACCATATGCTAAATCAATTTCCCTTTGTGTAACATTGGAATCTTCATTACGATGAGCTTCTTTAACCAATGAAGCCATACCTTCCCATGTTAATGCACGACCAGATTGTTAACATCGTTCAATCCATACCATCATCCAATCAAGATTGTTGGCGACGTACAAATGTAGTGCATCCCACTCTTGACCAACTGTAGCAAAAAAAATTGAAATTCACAAATGACGTATAATTAGTTAAATACCATAGTATATGACCTTAATTTATAATTGATGTATATTGAAGATTAAAAATTAAATAAGTACAATATCCATAAAAACCATATATAAAATGTATTCCAATTGATCTCCATGACAATCTTATTATTACTTCTCACTTTCCTCAATCTACCTTTCCCCATCAGGTACTCCCCTTCAAGTTTGTTAATGGAGTTGGGATCCCAAATGTGATCTACATGGATCTTTGTTGCAAACTTGAAAAATATTCACTAATGTATACCATGGTATGGTATACCATATATCCCTCCACCATAGAACCCTTAGGATGTGCTCTTTGTCTAACCAAATCCTTCAAAAATTTCAAGTGCCTCTCAACCATCCACATTGACCTTATGTGTATAGGTCCACACAATTCAATCTCCTCAACTTGGTGTATGAGGTAGTGTTCTTGTGCATTGAAAAATTTCGAAGGTAGACACTTTTGCATCTCACACATTAAACGAGGAATTTTTCTCTTCCAATAATTTATATCTTCTTTATGGATTTCTTTAGATGACAGCCATCTACAAGTGATTCAAGACGCAAATATATTAACGATATTTAACAAAAATATACAGTATATTACATAACAAGTAAAAAAATGGCAATTATAAGATATATACAATGAATTGAACAAATATCGCTACTTACCTCATGTATTTTTCAAGATCATATATAACTTGCTTGACATTGTTGTCAAAGTTGTCTGGGAGAGATAGAGGTAGAACGTACTACAACAATTATAAAATGATCTTTTCATTATTTTTCCAAAAGTAGTAAACACAATACACTGAAAAGTACATGCATTATACAAGTGTATATAATATACTAGAATAATTACCTTAATGAAGGTATTCCAATCATGTGTTTTCATCCCTAACCCAAATTCACCTTTCTTTGTTATTATATTGTTTATGTTTGTAGCAAATCCTGTGGGAAATCAAATTTTTCGTATGACTTCTTTTATAGCATTGCTTTGTTGCTCTGTTAATAACCAAGTAAGGGCACTTATATTAATTTGGTTTCCATTCCTATTTAATTGAATGAAATTTTTCATTGCATGATTGGCTTCGTGAATGTCACAAAAAATTTTGACATTTTTTCTTTTTCATGTCTTCCATCCAACATTTTCCATAACATTTCTGTTATATTCTTTCTGATATGCATTGTATCAAACAAATGCACAATTTGTAGCTGCTCATAGTAGGGAAACCTACTAAATTGTCTAGGATAAGTTTCAATCCCTATGGAAGCCGACCATTAATGCCTTGACAACCTTCATGAAGCATATAAGTTAAAAAAATTAACAACAACAAGCATTGTCAATTACAACATGAGTAAACACAACACAATATAGAAATATAAATTCAAAACATATCATATATGATAGATAAACAATTTGATCCAATGTATAACCTTGACGATTAATTCTATTATATTCCAACTTCCATAGGCGAGGTGTCATTCTTCGTGGTTTTGATGTAGTCTCTTCTTTCCCATTGAAAAGATGTTTTTCAGTAGTTCGATACTTATGATTTCTATGGAGGAAGTTCCCATACTCATCAAACACCTGCTTTCCTAAACTTGTTGAATGACGAGATTTCATCTTTGGACCACAAATTGGACATGCAAATTTTCCCGATGTTTGAAGACCTGCAAGATGATATATAATTGGATTAAATATGTCAATTTTTATAATTATATATAATGAATAGATTATTTTAAAAAACATGCATGATATCTACTTCATCAAATTAAATATTGCTAAAGTGTAGTCGAACGCTAACATACCAAAAATGTGGCTGTTCAGGGCATCATGAATTTTCCATACGCTACTGCATGAAATTGAAATTATTTTGTCCTCCATTGGTCTAGAGACGTCATACATAGTGATGCCATTCCATAACATTAGTAACTTGTCGATAAGAGGCTCGATATATACATTCATATCTTTAGCTTGGTACTTACCTAGTTGAATGAACATAAATATTACATAATTATTATAACCATTTTACTGCAATATATAAAAATTAATGTACATGACTATTGAATGAAAAAAAAAAGTCATTATGCAACAAATAAGACAAATGAGATGCTACTACGTTAAAGAAAATTGATGTAGACAAATACCTGGAACAATAATTGACAACATTATGTGCTCCCTCTTTATTGACATCCATGGAGGAATGTTATTATTGATAACAAAAATAGGCCACACCGAGTAATAGATCTCAGCTCTCCAAATGGATTGACACCGTCCACTCCTAATGAAAGCCTGAGATTACGAGGTTCTTCTTTAAAGTGTGGCTATTTTTCCTCCATGTCCCTAAATACAGAACCATCTACAGGCATTCAAAGAATGTCATCTCCACTTCTATTTCGTGCATGGTAATTCATAAATTTTGTTAAGCTTTCACACATAAATAATCATTGCATATGTTGAATAATGGGAATATAATGAAGAACCTTGTGAGGCACCTTTTTTGTTAGTTGATCTGTTCGGTATCTACTGATATGACATTCTGGGCATTCTGTTGCAAATTCTTGTTGTTTATGATATGTAATATGATCATTGGGACATGCATCTATTGCTTGATACTCCATTCTAATATTTTTCATAATGGTAGAAAAATCTTGGTATGAGCAAGGTAAAATATTTGATGGTGGTAACAAAAATTCACCAATCAATCTACAAAAAAAAAAAGTTGTTAATATAAAGAATATTAATGGTACATATTTCATCCTTTATTTACTAGTGATGAACTAACAACAATTAAAATAGATGAAAAAAGATGGCATATATGACATACCTTAACATTCGTGAGATTTCTATATTTGATAAACCATTCATAACCTTCAAGTTCAACAACAACAATACAGTAGAGAGAAAATTTGTTTGGGAGCCTTCATAAAGGGGCTCATATGCCTCTCAAGTATAGGTAAATCATGAACATCATCAAAGTCATCTTGATAATCATGATCAGCTCTGCCACTAAATGTGTCATGGATTAATGTATCTGTACCATCATCTTCAACTATGTTTTCTGGTGCATGATCATCTTCTTCCATAGGATCATTAACTTCATCTTCAATATTCACATCTCCATGTTCGTCTGCTTGCAAAACCACATTCTCTGGGCTGTGATAATCCATATCATCTTCCCTAGGGCACCCCACCTTTATAATAATGATAGATACAAATAAACCATGATCATGATCAAGTGATTATATATATATATATATAAAATGTTAAAATGATATAAACATTTACAAATTCAATCAATATAAACACATATAATGAATAACTTACCAATGGATGATAATCATGCCCCCCTTCAACATGACCATGTTGCCTACAATGTTTCTTAGTTGTTGTGATTAAAATTCACCTCATCTTTAAGCCCTTGCAATTATTGTAAGAACAATAACATTTCCCATCACCCTTTCTTTTAAATCTAGCCCACAATCTATCAAGTGTCTCTTCATTTTGTTCTAGACTAATATTATTTGACATGATTTTTCTTTACCAAGCTTGACTATTTAGATCTTGAAAAAATATCAAACTCACACTCCAATAATTTTTATTCATAGATAGATAACAAAATCTAATAATTCTGATATTTTACACCAAAATAATTTGGCATGCAACCACCCTTGCAAAAGAGAAGATAGTCTGAAGTTAATGACCCCAAAAAACACTTTAAAATGCTAATTCCAAAACTTATTAAATTCTGATTTTACTATGATTTCCAACCATTAAGACTCCTAAAATTAGAATATTGAACTCTGGATCACAAACTCTTTAAACATGGAGGTAGTGGAGCTAGTAAGCAAGTGACCCATTCCTAAGGGAGAAACAAGTCAATCATCATTGCTAATGTCAATATGGATTTATCCTTTTAGTTAAAGATGCAATGTGTCACTTCTTATGATGAGCTTATCCCTAGGATCTCTGAGCATTGAGAGAGCCCTAATCGCACAAGGAAGCACACACTAGTAGAATTTGGCAAATAAATGACTAGGTGATTAAAAAATTTAGTCACAACTAAAAATGACTAAATTCTTGCTCATTTTTTGCAACTCAGCTATAAATGAGTAAATAAATTACTAGTTTGGTCATTGATTAAAATTATTTAGTCACACAAATAAAAATGACTAAATAGTTAGTCATTTATTTAGTCACAATCCATTCGAATAAATCATTTAAGGAATCAAGAATATAGCCTGCCAAAATACTCTAAAACTTTAATAAACATACCCTAAAACTTTTGTCAAAATCTTATTTTCAAGCGTAGCCCACCAGAATGGAGTTTTCATTTTAATAAACATACTCTAAAAACCTTCGTCAAAACATTATTTTCAAGCATAGACCACCAAAATGGAGAAGTGTTTCTATAAAGAATGACAGAGAACAGTGAGGAGATGTGCGTGAAATGAGGCATAGGATTCATTGCTACTTATCTCATTCCTGCTCTACTCAACAAATCTTACATTGTTCTCGCTACTATTTGTAATCTAGGTATTTACTTGACATATATTTGCATAATCTCAAATTTCTTCAGAGGCTTTTGAAGTATCAATGTATCCTATATAGGATTTAGAATGATTTCTTTTAATTAAAAAAATAAATAAATGATGTATTTCCCTGTAATTAGATAATGTGGAGATCTCCTAAATCTACGCCAGCACACTATCCTCTTTGGCACTGTATTCATTACTCCAGCTACTAGGGTTTTTCATGTGACATATTTAATATCTTCATGATTGTGGCTTTTAAATAGATCTCAGTCTTTGCTTTAATCCTTTTCATAGTAACCATTGAGTTCCATAATCCACCTTCAATCTCTTCTAAGAACAGTGTCTTAAGCTAGACTGCATAGTATGCATATAAAGAAAGTCCTTCATACCTGCCATTGTTCCAAACCACCATCACTGCCTTGCTTAAAATGTTGCCTCCATAATCACAATAGCATGTTTTAAAATCATGGTTTCTAGTGATTGACCATTAAGGTCACCACTTTCATCATGAAGATACAATGAGATTTTTGTCTTCAAACTCAAGGCATTATGCAAGATAACATTGTGAATTGTTTGTTGTGTACAATTTATTTTCTTGCACATTTATGCTTTGCTAACTTCCTTTAAGACTGGGTATTGCACCCTCAGCTGCAATCTCAAACAACTCACTCACTATCACTTGAAGATTCCTTTCATGAGCATCCTTCTATAAAATCAAACTATGCCCTATAGACTGCCTACTTACTACAGGGGACTCATTGTTTCATGGTATTGTAGTTATTAAGATCCTTCAACCTTATTGACACTACTTCACAGTCCACAAGGTATTATTCACTATTCTCCCATCTTTGATGAGTCTCAAAACACTGCTCAAACATGCAATCCACTACCTCCATTATACATTAATGGCTAATGAAGAAACATTGAACCTATGATTACCACTGTTACTTCATTTGGACAGTCATTCCCCGATTGCATTTGCCTTGTCTAACACTACCAAAAGCATTTGAAAAACCCTTAAGGTCAGCAAGGTGGTAAGGAAACTCACTGTTAAAATCTCCACTTTACTATGGAAGGTTTGAGCTTTATTATCTTGTCACTGCCAGCCTCTTTTTGACTCACATCTCAAGTGACTGCCATCCTTCTTACCGTAGATTGCATTTACAAATGTCACTCAGCTACATAGTGTGCTTGTTATTGGCTACAATCTTTAGATTGCAAGATTTTGTTATTACCTACAATGTCTCAATCTTTCTGGTATTGCAACCTCACTAATCTGCTATAGTTATTGTTTATGTTTCTATGGAGGCCTAGGGTTTGTACCCTAATCATGCTCTTACCAATGCTTTTGTTGGTATTAAAAAAAAACCTTAAATCTTGGGTCAGAAAATTAGTTGTCTTGACAAAGTTGTGGTATGATCTTGGATTGTATTCTAGAGTGTGTGGGAAGCTTGTGTTTGATCATTAAGGTATGTAAACCTAATCAGGGAAATGTATCCTATATATCATGGGTCTTGCTTTAATACTTTCCATAATGGTTATTACCATATCACATTATTATAGTTTGTGGTAACCCAAGATTACATTCAAGTATGTAACAAACTTGGTTTGTAGTTTAAGCTATACACTTTTAAAATGAAATATGATGAGATGTTGCTTTAAAATATGATTTTCAAACCTGGAACTACAAATCTGACTTCACAACTGAATTCTACAAAAAAACAATGACTACCCTCAACCTGGCGATATCTTCTTGATTTTTTTCTGATTTTTCTCAAGAAAATTGTCCTTAGTTCTCCACAAACTGTCTCAAGTAGAGCAAAACACTATCAAAATAAATCAGCGAACTCACTTTTCTTTATGTCGGCAACAATTTTATTTTTTTCTATTTTTCATGTTTGTCGAAATTTCGATGAAACTGATAGGCGACATTTTGACCAAACCCAAGTTTGTCAAATTTCGACAAACGTCGGGGATAAACTTTCAAAAAAATAAAAATTACACATCAAATTTTACAAGCACCTGACGATACATCAAATTATGCATATTTCGTCAGACATTTTCATCATATTTTGTAGTCAAATGAGTTAGTGGAGTCACAAGCTTGGAGAAGAAAATAAAAGGATAATGAATATAAAGAGATATAATAGTTGAGATTATAAGTAGAATAGTTAAAATTAAAGTAGGATATAATAAAATATTATGGTACATGCAAACAAAATTCACTAACATTTTTGTTCATGTGTTCCCCCCTTTTGCATTTGCTTCACATAATATTATAAAATCTTATTTTTGGAGTTGTGATTCATCACACAACTCACAATACCAACATGTATAATAAGAAGTGTCCTTAAAATAAATTATAAAATATTTGATAAAATAAATAAAATCATTTCCTACCTCCACTTTATAGTGAAACATCCTTGGAATATGAAATAAAATAAATCTTAGAAATAAGTGTGGAGATAAAAGAAAAGAGAAAAAAAAGAAAAATTAAGTAAAAATGACAAACAAACCTTCATGGAAGATGAATATAAACATGAAAAACCAATCAGAAATTAAAAAAAATAGAAGAATTAATGGATGTCAATATCATATACAATGGCCTAGATTTGGAAAAGGGGTGTTGCAAAATAGAGAAAAATTTGAGGAAGCAATGGTAGGATATATCATGGTGGCTTTTTCAATCACATTAGAAAATATGACATAGAATTTTTTAGAGTTAAACTCAGCCCTCAAACAAAAAAGGGAAAAATAAATTCAGCAAGAAGAAGAATTAAGAAAGGAGGCTTTAATAGAAAACATCAGTCCCTTGGTACCAATAGAGAAAAAATAGAAGTTAGAATAGATTTAGGCCACGTAGCTCTTCTCTAAGTAGAGAGTAGACAAGCTAATGATGCAAAACCCTTAAATCACCAACCAACTTAAGGAGTAACCATTGGAAGCCACTAAAAAGGTATATGCATGGTAACTAGGGAAGAAGAGAAGAAGGCCCAAAAAACTCAAAATATACCATCTGGGGGAACTCAATAGAAAAATACCATATCAAAAGGACAAGGGCCACCACATGTAACTTCTCCATCACCAAATAGGCCATTGTTGTCTACCACAATATCACTAGTGTAGTCCATTTTTAAAACAATAGAAGAAAATCCAACCAATTTTAACACCACAAATTTTCCAACTACCATCGGTTCAACGAAAAAAAGATATTTCAACCATACCACTGCTCTAATAGTTTCAACTTGGAGACATCCTTCACCAATAAGATATATTTAAACACCATGTCCATAGAACATATAGATAATAGATGGAGTCATAAGTGATATTCAAAAAAGGTTACCGCAATTAAAAAATGATACATCACAACATCTAGGGAAACAACTAAATCAATTGGTTGATGGACTCTTCAAATAGAAGAATAATTAGGCCACCTCACTTCATAGTAGTACTATAGAAAAACTCACAAAATAAAATATGGAAAAAGAAAGAAAGAAATGTTAAATGACTCACACACAACTAGAATCACACATCAACACCATGCAAGCCAATATACATGACATTAATAACCTCTATTAGTTATTCTTGCAATCGTAAAATATAACTAAAATTATAAAAAAGGGAGATAGATTGGATGGAGAAAAAAATTCTCTAGGTGACCACAACTTATGATGCTATGTAAGATATAAATAGAAAAATAAGTGCATGGCTTGAATCCCTACATACTTAGATATAGTAGCTATGAGATTAAAGAGAAGCAATAAATGCCCAAATCAAATAATTGAGGAACTTGTAAGTTTGAGGCTAGCACAATGTCACTAGCCTCCCCTACAATGCAAAGAATGTAGCACAAAAAATACAAATCACATATATAGTAACATTTAAGAGAAGATTCATTCCCCTTCATCAAGTTCATATCATGCACCTGTACCAGTTCCATCTTGCCTTATGCCCACCAAAGAAAATTCAAGTTGTCTTGATTGAGGAAACCCCCTGCTTCCCATCAAGTTATGACCACTTCGGGCCCCTAGGGGAAAAAGAATGGTAATTTGAAGAAGCTTTCTATTTCTAGTCATACTTCCCTCGTGCCAAAGTTCCTGGGTGAACCCTCTATTGCTACCACTCAGCCCTCCACCCCCTCTAACCTTATTAAGGATAATCCTTCACCTATGACTCCTACCATTGACCAATCTCAAGCAGCTCAAGGCCTTTTGTGAACTTAAAAATTTCCCCCCTTCTCTTGGTTTGAGAAAACACAACCAGATGGGGTTTCAAATCCCCCCAACAAAAATCAAAAATTTTCACCAAAGCTAATCTTGGTTGAGGAGGACATTGTTGTTGTTAATAGGGTGATCCCACAATACGGGTTTACAATTTTTGGCCAAACTGGATACCAAAATAATTTTTACTAACTAAATCTTCACTTTCAGGCACCTATAGTGACTAAACTGTGAGGAATTTGAAGATGATGCAAACTAGTGATTTGTGACATTTTTTTAGAAAACAACATTTTTAAGGAGTGACACTCACCGTATAATGCATAATTTTTTGTCATGAAGGATAAAATTCTAATTCTTTCGAATTTAGATTTGTAACTCTGATATCTAGTGCTTCCAATTGGTTAGATAGTGTTTTATGGAACATTGTTTCCTTAATAAATTTTTGAATTCAAACCAATTACAATTCAGACATAGGTGGACCGTATAACGCGTAACTTTTTTTGTATGTATTGAAATTCTTTTTTTTTTGTTGGATCAAGGACTTCAATATCTGGTGCACTCATATTTTTCAAATTTTTTTTTATAATCTACTATTTTTCCACATGTGTAGAATAGAGAGCTTGATTTTCGGTGAAAATCCTATGTTTAATAAAACTAAAAAAACAATAAAACCAAAACATATTAAAATTATAGTCGTTGGATAGCTCGTTCCGGGGACTACCTAATTCTAGTTGAGTTTGTGGATTCTCCTCCATTTTCATCCTCAACCCAAGCTTTGAAGGGAAATTTTTATTTTTTTTGTGCTAGAGAGCAGGAAGTTGGGAAAAGGGGGGTTTGAGTGAACCCCCAAGGGTTCGAGTGAACCAGGGTTCATTCAAACCATAGTTCGAGTGAACCCCCTTTCAAAATGGGTGTTCCTTATCTCTTTTTGTAGGAATGGTGGGGCATTTCATTAAATGGGTTCGCTCAAACCTAGGTTCTAGCAAACCCTCTTTTGGTTCGTTTGAACTAAATAGTTCACTCGAACCCCAAAAACAATTTTTTTTGCCATGGGGTCAATTTTTTCAACTTTTCCTTCCTCCAATTGTAAACCACTTTTGTGGGTTTACCAATAGTGAAGAGTACAAAGTTGGGGAGGTGGTTAGTGGCTCTCATATGAGAAGCTCCAACCATCTAGTGAGTCACCCAAAGACTTTTGGAGAGAAATGGGTTGAGGATGTTTTTAAACAACCGAGTCCCTCAACTGATGAAGAGGAGAAATGATTTGATTCTAAAGGTATACAAAGCACTACTGAGATTTAGCCTGGAAGTACACAAGTAGCATGTGCAATGCTAGAATGGACCTTCAAGGTATGGTTCACAGCTATCCTCAGTTTGCTGCTATAGTGAGGGAGCTTGCTAAACTCAAAAATAACATACTAGGCATTGATTAAAATATGATCAAAATGTCCAAATTCAGCTCCAATATTATGCACATATTTGCAACTACCTTATGCTTGTTGCAAGTCAAAGATGTGGTGAAGACTGGTGACAATGATAATAGTCACAAAGAACTTTTCAAGTTCTTCACTCATGTTTGGGGTCAACTATTTGCTAGTTAGGTTGTTTGTATGGTGTCCTCTGTTAGTTGTTTTGTTTGTTTTTGGTGTACTACTAAAGCATTTTTATTGTGCTGCTATGGTATTTGGACTTGGTTTTCAACCTTTAGGATTTCTATAATTGGGCCAACACCCTAGTTGTGTTTCTTTATCTATCAAAAACAAAAGAGAAGATCCTTATATAGGTGCAGGTCCTACAATAAGAAAAAATGTGATAGAACAACATATTCATCCAACTTTAGGATATCTATAAGAACCATTTTCCTAAAAAATAATTCATTTGGCATGTCTTGAGGATAATACATAGTTTTGAAAGGGGGGATGATTGTAGATATTATAAAAGATATTGGAAAAAAATAATAGAAGATTGTAGAGCTTATGACAAGTAGTTGTAAATGTGATGTAGACCACACAGATGACTAGGCCTAATATTATTAGGTGCATATTGTAAAGGGACACATCTCAAAGAGTATGTATATAGAGAGATAGATGTAATATGTAGGAGATAAGTAGAAAAATGAGAGAAATAAGATATATGCAATCAGAAATCAAATAAAAGAAAGGAACAACATTAAAATTAGATAATGTTGAATAAGACTATGCAAATATAATATATGAAGATAGTATTGGTGATTATTGTAAGGCCCCTCTTTGCATGTGACTAATACAATCTTAAAGTGTTATATATTCCTCCTAAATAGATGGTTAGATATATTGCAAGCGATATGAATTGTCTAACAGTAACCTTATAGTTTTACGTTATGTTATATCACTGTTATGAAGATGTATGTGCATGGAATTATTATATGAGATTCAAACTTATAAGATGAATCTGAAATAAGATAATTGTGTGTCGTATTACATTGGAAGTGTAATTAGCTATGCAAATGATTCATGAATAAAGTTACAAAGATTCGATTTACAATTAATGTTGTTTATTAATATGTCTATCTGTGCTTGATTATGTTGTGCAGGAAATTAAGTGAGTCGATGTGGGATTAACATTAAAGGTCATAAAGATAACGGTGCTAGCATGAGAAGGGATAACCATCAAGTGCAAATCAAAAAGACTTCTTGTTGAGGATATAAATTTATCTCCATCTGAGACATAAAAGCAAGTAGAGTAAATGTATTGGAGAGCTAAGGAATCAAATATGCAAATAGGAGGATGGATAAATATTGGAATCAAATCAGATACATCTTTGGGAAGTTCTAAGTGTAGCCCTATCTGACTTAGAAGGGTTTGAGGTTTTATTATTGATTGGTTGATTATGTTTGAGTAGAATCCAATTGTAGGTCATGTGATGGGGTTGGAACCCTTGGTCAGGATCAAAACTCGTATGGATTCTTTTGTGGGTTTTAAAAAGGAATTATTGAGTCAATTTCCTTGGTTTTTGAACAATAATAGACCCCTAGGACCTATACCTATGGGTTTGGAACCTTCTTGACATGTGAACTTGTCCTTGGAGTGTGAAAAGACCCCTCAAAAGTCCACATTCATGAATGTGGCGAATTCAAAAGTGTTGGGGCTTGGGAAGAGTGACTTGTCACTCTCAACCTTCTACTCCTCAAAAGTTCTTGGAATTGGCACAAGACTCACACATGTGAGAGAACTTGTGGGAGAGAGTGTAGGTTTGGAAGATCCCTATATATCTCAAGAAGATGGAAGATTTGGGCATTGCCCACTTCTCCTCTTGGAGAACTTGAATAGAGATAGTGGAGAGGATGAGAAGAGAAGATGAGCCACCTCTTTGGGAAGGTATTGAGCAAGATGGCTTGGCTTGGAGAGGAAGGATGGATAAAAGAGTTAAATCCCTTCACCTGTAGAAAAGAGATAAGTCTTCCCTTACTTCCATTTTTCCCTTTTATTTAATTGAAGTAAGGAGGTGGTATGTTGCATGGGTCATGGTTGAAACAAAGAGTAGTGAACTTGGATAATGAAATTTTGTGCTATGTTATCCTTATTCCTTTGTAAAAATTTGAAAGAACTCCATGTATCATCTTGGAGCTAAGAGAATTCCTTGCTCGGGGGTATGGCTAGAGCCCACGAGGCTCCATGACGCCATTAAGGTAGGGTGGAGAGCAAGACATCATTTAGTTGTGTGATATTGATGGTAGTCTTAAACATTTCTTAGTAACATGGAAGGCTTTGATATTAAATTTGTATTTTCTTGAAATGGAAAGAGGAGGTATCTTATGGGACTGTATGAAGGAATGTATTAAGTATGTATGTGGTGATAATACTATGACTATGTAATAGTAAGTACTGCTATTCTGTTACTTCAACACAGTTGTGACTATTTTTGTTGTATTAGAGTTATTTTAAAGAAGAAACAAAGTAGTTTTCTATGTTTTGTGATGTAAACAGATTATGAATACAAACATGTATTCTTAAAATGGAAAGCAAGAGAGGACATTTGGAAATCGTTACTTCAAATTAGTGTGGTTAAAGAAGTGCATTACATTCATATGATTATGGGTTATACACATTAATTTAGCTTTGTGTGTCTTGAAGATCACCTTAATAGGTTATTTTCCTAAAATGTAAAACTATTGCTGTCTAGATCATTGTGTATGTAGTCATTTGGGAGTTTTGCTTGGAATCAAATAAGTAGTAGCAAGGACTGTTATTTCATTCTAAAAAAAAGGGTAGTGAGTATTGTATTTAAAGTGAGATGATTATGCTATAAAAAAATAAAAATATATACTGCACAACTTATCTGGTTTTATCATATGATTCTCTGTCATGGCTCACACTTGCAGGATAACCAACCTAATATTTTAGCGGGTATATGCTATGAATTAGAAGGCAGCATAATGGGAACTTGTTATAACCATGAATAACAACTTGCATAGTTCACATAAAAAAGGAAAATGGTATATTTTCTCTAGTTATTTAATTAAAAAGAAATAAAAATAAAAATAAAAAAAATAGATGTAATCAGATGTAAAGCCTGCTTGAGAACAGAGATGCCAAGGATCGATAATGAAGATATAGTTCATTTCTATGCATATATAATAAAAATTGTAATGGTTCGTAAGTGGATATATGGAATCATCCCTGCAGTAGTTACAGCTATGCAACCATAATGGATGTAATTCCTCCATCAGTATTGTGTAGCCCCCTCTTTTATCTGCGAAACTGTACAACTATAAGGCTTCAAGAAAACAGAATAACAATAATAAATAAGGAATGAATTGACTATTTATTTTTCCTTGGCTATTATCATCGACTTCTTCGCCTATCCCAGTCAGATTTATAGTGAATGGATAATCTAAAGAACAGAGTAATAGTAATAAATATTAAACCTACATATATTCATTTCAAAACAATTTTTTTAAAAAAATAAATAAATAAAACAACAAAATCTGAAAATTTAAACAGTCTGCCCCATTGCTTAACCTCGCCCCTTCCTCTGAGTGATCTGACCCCTGCGAGAGAGCAAGGAAGGAAAAACAAAAGATTGTTGTGTAAGAAAACAAAGAAACCATAAATATTACACATAGACCACTCTCCTCGGAGCATGGTGTGGTTCAGATTGCCATTATTTTCACTAATCTTTGAAATCTGGTGCAATAGGGAAAATACGCATTTTCCAGAGGCATTTGTACTTAGTAGTGTCCCAGGGAACCATACGCAGAGTAGAGCCATGTAAAAGCTACCTGCACCAATCTAAGCTTCTTTAACAAAAGAAATGAAAATGGAAGCGATGGCTGCAAGTCACTATAAAATAAAATTTTACGTACAGGTTTTGTAGGCATAATTAGGCTAGCCTAGTTATGGCAGAGGTCATTCAAACCTCCATCTTTTGTTTTACGTGCAATAAGTGAGTTTGAAATCCCTGCTGTTAGTTGAGAATTTATTTCTAGCATGACTTTTCACCTGATGCTAGTTGAGAATTTGTTTCTAACAGGACTTTTCACCTAAAATTTAAGCAATTACTTTTGGTGTCGCAGTCGAGTTGTAGACCCTGTTTGAGAGCAATAATAATTTCCCTATACTATAACCAATTATTCAAGTCTATAAGATAGGCATCATAATAAATGGTGCTCAGCTGATTTACCAGGCCTACGTCTCCTCTAGTGAGAATGCACATTTTTAGGTTAAATATGATTATATATATGTGTGATAGTAGTGATTTTTGGCTGAGAGCGTTGGATTGCTGATTTGACGGAAATCTACTTGCCAGTGTCTTAGTTTCATTTTTTTTTACAACTGCTATCATTTTTTAATAGTTGTGCTTATGTGACACCCACAACGAGAGTCATAATAATAACATGTTGTGTTAGTTCGCAGTCATAGCGCAGAAGTTTGTACAGCTCCTTCAATTCTCACTTGGACAAATCTCTCTGATAAAGAAAATAATACTGTCTTCGCTAATCTGTATTAACTCTCCTTCATGATGACTACTTTTATTCTCTTTTTATTCATTGAACAACTCAAGGGAAAGAAGAGTTGAGGTTTTAGAGGACACATATTTTCAGGTTACTGCTGGCGATGTTTTGACATGGCATAAAAATAGAAACCTAGCGTTAGTTGTGGACACTCTAGAACATTGTGCCCTACCTTCTCCCCTATCAAACGTCCCTGTGGTCTATCGATAATGCCATTGGACCAGAAGGACCGGCCACACTGTCACTGGAGCTTCAGGCCAGTTTCGCTGTACACCGCTAAATTTGAAAATCTTCTGCCATAAAACTCATCGTTGCACGGTAAAGGGAAAATGTGGGATTAACGTCGTTCCTCCTTGGGCATTTTCTTATGACGCAAGAGTTAACAACTTGGGCAGTAATATATAAATCAGCATTAACGGTTATGTATGATTTATTTGATTACTCATGGATCGTTATAGTTAACGTCAAAATAAATGAATACATTTATTTGCTAGTTCATTGTCTTATGTGTGACAGTGAGAAAGAAACAATCCTTTGCCTACCACCACGTGAATACACTTTGTATTCAAGGTTCATCGTAATAAATTCCCAGGCTATAATACTCACCCCCTTTAAAATAAAGTCAGGGGAATATATCTCCATACCTTAACTAAAGATTCTCCTACTTTAATAAGATTTTATCTAGGGATATAGACCCACGTAAATTCTAGAAATTCTTTAGAAGATATTATCTCTTTATTTAAACTCCTTCTTCTTCCCATTAGGGAAATTAATAATATGTGTTTGTAAGAAATAAACTATATTTATTTATATAAGATATTCCTTAAATTTATAATCTTTAAATTTATTCTTAAAATGTGTAATTATAGATATACTATTATATTTAATAAAATTAAAATAAAAATAATAATAAATAAATAAATAAATGGAATATTATTAATTAGTTAGTAAATTATAAATATTTTATCCACTTTGATATTTTGAAGTGCAAGGTAAAGTGTTAAATGTGAAAGGCATCAAAATTATCGTGATGTCAAAAAGGGGGTAGGGCTATCAAGTCAAATAATGTTTTGTCAATTAACCTTTAGGATTAATAGTAAATCAAGTTGATGGTATTCATATGTTGTTTTTTCTCCCATGTGTGAACACGGAACATGGGGGTCTATTAAAGACATTAACTTTTATACAAAAGTGAGCATAAACTTTTGAATGGTAATTAGAGTCTAGTAAACCCTATGATTGGAGCCAACCCAAATTAGTTTTTGTACCCTTACCCTGCTCTCAAGCGTCATGGCGACGGTGATGTTGCCTGAGAAAACCTCACTGATGCATGTAGTAAGTGTCGTGCACATGTAGGGTTGTCAATGTTAGTATTTTGTAACTTAGTTTCAATAAAAATTAAAAATATATATATAAAAAAAAAATTGTTAGTTGTGTTTTGTTTTGAGTGTAGAATTATGGGCATTACAATTATTTAAATTAAAATTAAATCATGGTTTATATTCATGATTATATTTTAATACCATGTCACTATACCTAATCTCTAATCATTTTACTATTTCTATCACTAGGGTATAAATACAATTGCTAAGAATTCCTAGGGCTTAAAATTCTATTCTATGACATACTTTTCTTGCTAAAATCTCCCTCCAATTCTTTGTCTATATCCTCTCTCTCCTTATATTTGACTCTCCCTCTCTCTATGTCTTTTTCCTCTCCTTATCTTCATCTATCCCTCTCTATTTCTCCCAACATGTCTCTCCCATGTCTCTTCCTCTCTTTATCTCTCCTATCTTGTCTCTTTCTCTCTTTATATATCTCTATATGTTGACGTAAATTAATTAAATACTTTTAACTCTTAGTACTCTCGATGGTGATATTGGTTTCTTTCACAGATAAAGATTTTTTAGCTCAAAAAAAAGATGTTAGGTCCCATGCTTATTCACATTCTACAGTCATATTTTCTCCTCTTTAGTGGGCATGACGAGGACTCAAAAATTCAATATTAAGTATGACTTTTCCCTTAGCAATAGTGAAAAATGTCTCTATTCTGGGCCCCACCTCAATTAGGATGGGGCCATACACTTTTATCATTTGAGTATGAATGATCCTTGTAAATTTCAATGACAAACCCTTCATCATCATGACATCATTTCTACACAATGCACGTGGAATTAAATAATGCTTGTTGGTTCTAAAGTATTTTGCGGGGCCACAATAGCTATGTTTTCTCCTCCTCAAATTTTGGCTGACGTTGATTCACCTGGACTCTTTCCATGGGTCATTCACGTTCTATTGTCACTATCAAATGCAACAAAAAAATTCTGCCATTCCGACAAGCCTTCGAATATCAAAGAGCTTCCATGTTTGAATAAAGAAAAGGTACATCGACCAGTGCAGGTACACCATTCTCTACAATATATCTGAAAAGGGTAACTACCACCTCCAATTACACAAAGTCCAAATCTCCTCCAAAGGTGACACCTCAAAGATCTTAAACCCCAACAGTGGTATCGAGGCCACCCAACCATGTGGTACCTGTTATCAATCAGATATGCACCCTATGCTAAGCTTGCAAAAACTTAACTATATGTTGACACATGGAAACCTTCTTCAGATGTGGGTGATCTGAGTGAAGAAGGAATCTCTAGAGTGAGCTGGTTCTCAGAATGGTAATTCCTATTCTAAATGGTTTTTTGAGGTAAAAGGAAGAAAGATAAATTGGAATTAAAAAATCCTAACTTAAATTGATTTCTAGAATGTAATGATGATGACTTTGATTTTCTACCCACAAATAGTTCTCATAAAACAACAATAACTTCACAATCTCTCATGAACACCCAATACATGATTGATTTTCATGAAGATTTAGATTCAAACACAACATGCAACCTTTATTATATGAACTTTCTGTATCAAAAATGCAATAATAGGACATAATAAAGGATATGTAAACAAAATCACAATGGAAAAATGACACTAGGATTGCAAAGGAGACATAAATTGAGAGATAGGAATGCTGCTTTATTAAATTGAAGGAGTATGCCAAAGTCTGAGTACAAAAATGTTTACAAGCTCTCAAAATGTGTGTAAGAGCCAAAAGCAAAAATCTGAACTCTCAAAATTCTCTAAGTCTTCTTCAAAATATATCTCTCCAAACCCTACTCCAGGCTTAACAGAAAAGCTCAGAAAAAAGCACCCAAATCTTCATCCCAATGTGTATCAAAAGTGGAAGACTCGCACTTTCTACATGTCCAACCAAGAAACCTTTAAAATTAGGCTTAATTTGCTTTAAAAGCTAAAAAAAGCACCTTTTCTTCATCCCATGCAACTCAAATTTTCCCAAGGAAAGAAAACAATCTTTACTACTTTCTCAAAACTGCTAAAAATAGCAAAAAGAATAAAATAATTTATAAAACATTGTTTTATCTTTTTCTTTACAAGATTTTTAGCTTTATTCTCTCAATTTTCCCTATTTTTGCAATTAAGATTTTAAGAAAAATCTTTGCAAAATTCTTTGGCATCTTTTATCACAATTGATTTCTCAAAAAATCATGAACATATTGTAAAGTATTTATCCTTTGAACTTTACATCCTTGAAGGCTTTATTTTATTAAAACAAGGCATAGATAATGGTAAAAACCCTAAGGCTTTGCAAAAAATAAAATGCCTAACTTAAGACTTGGGCAAATAAAATCAAATGTAGCTTTGGAAAAAGGGTCAACCTAAACAAAGTAAAGGACCACCATTGTGCATTAACACATGTTTCATTTTTTAAAACATGGGATGAAAAGAACATTGGCATCAAATAGGGTCAAACCCTAATCATCAAAACACAAAAAATGGGAAAATCCCATCATTTTGTCATTGAACACTCTAGAACAAGACTTTTCCGCCATGGGGTTTGAGCAAACACAGGGAAAAGATGGAGATTCACCATGGTTTTATTGATTTCATTGATGAGGAACACCGAAAAGAGGTAAAATGCTTTTCTATGGCTCGAAATCTGTATTTTTCACCATTTGGAGGTCATTTTTGAGTAGCAGGCCACGACCATTGACATATTTCTGACTCTTATGTTTCATTTTTTATTTCTATCACTGCTCTTCTCTTTCATAGCCACCATGAAAAGCTTTAAATGAAGCTTACTATCGAGAGACAAAGCTTTGAATATTTCAAAAATTGAGCAAAAGCTTTGGGTAAGCATTCAATCGACTCCACTTTTTTTATCTTGAGCAAAAGAAAGCTATAATTTTTGAGCCCTCCATTTTGTAAAGATAACAACAATGTTCATTTTCCTCTTTTCATTTGTTAATAGGGATACCCTATTATTGTTTATGTTGTTTTTCCTGAAGAAAATAACTCTCTGGCCACGACCATGAACAAAAAATAGTGTGTTTTTGCTTGGCTCAACTTCATTTGAAAACACCCCATAATGTCTTTTGATTTTCCTTTGTATCTGAAAGTGTTCTAACAACCCAGATGGGTTTTTGATATGTAGAAAAGAGAAGAAAAACAAAACAGCCTGTGAGCTCAACCTTCATTTTGAAAATTGGGTTTCATCTATATTCACAATATCTGTTCCATTTTCACCATAATTTCAAAACCCCTATTTTGGGTTTTCTATAGCATATATATTTATGAATCTACAACTTGTTTTCAAAAGAACCCAAGTGGGTTTCTTAGTTTCTTGAAGAAACTCAAATTTTGTTGTAGAAAAACTAGCGGGTTTTGTAAAATGTACTCCATTTCCCTGTAGAATGTCTTTGAAAACAAAAACCCCAAAGTGGGTTTGTCATTGTGAATGAACTCCTGCATTTGACATTTCTTTTGATAGTACCATACTCCTCTTTTATTGATGAGACCTCTTCATGTTCAAAACACTCATGGAAACCCCCTTTTGATGCCTCAAACACTTTGACAAAACACCACAATATGAGACTTTGGCACCATGATAAATATAATGGATTACCTTTTGAAGTTGATCTGCTTATATAAGGTTTTCAAGGAATGACACATTGTCACACTTGTTAAGGTTCATCACATACTTGTCATGAAACCTCATCCCTTCTTTGTGATTGGCAACTGTCACTGCCCTCTTATGACTTCCATGCTATCTCAAATATCATTGTTGTTATCATGTAAGGTAGATTTTGATATTGCTCCTTTATTTCAAAGCTTTCCCTTTGTCAAGCATTTCCCACCTTGGTCTATCCTTTATCTTTTACATTTTTCCCTCATGATATCTCCCCTTTCTTATTTTCTACATTTTATGAGATAAAATATGTGCAAGATTATAATGTGAATGAAATTTCATGAGGTTTATTAGCTGAAACAAAGGTATCCTTGTCAACTGTTACACAAGAAAATGTTGTCCTACAAATGATAAATGGTTGTCAAATGATTCAATGCCATTGCACTGCCCCTGTGACTTCTTGAAATCTTTACTTGTTTCATTGTGCCTTGTCATTGCTTTTTCTTCTTGAAATTGGATATATTTGTCCTTCTTTTGATTTTGTAAAAAAGATATGAAATTGATTTCTAAGCAATGCCTTATTGGGTCAATGAGATCACCAAAAGTCTAGGACCTATCAGATGAAGGTATATTATCGACACCTATCACTTTGCTATTCACTTTTTAGGACTTAGTAATGACTGTCCAAAGAGAAAAAATTTGACAGTGGAAGCAACCATTTATATTACTTATCCCACTGCAGTCCATTTCATGGCTATAGTCATGTTGTCATCCATTATAGATTTTTTTTTTCAAATTCATAGATAACATGAAGATAAACCTATAGTCGTTAATGGTACTACTCTTATTCATGACTATGCTTTGTTCCCTTTTGTAATATGCATTACACCCATTGTGATGATCATGCTTCCTGATATGCTTCTTCATAGTTTATTGATGTTTTAAACTGAATAAAACATCATTTTTTCCTTTATAATGCTCCTCCTGGACACTCATTAACTACTAATTGCATACAATGGCTCTTGTACTATTATTCCACATAATTGTTCTCCATCAAATATAGTTTTAAATTGATGCATTGACTTCATTTAATGCAACATGTGAGTTACTTTAATGCTTGTTACCCCCATTCAATAGACTTGAATGCTTCATAAAAATATGCATTTTCAGCTCAGCATTCCCATGAAATAAAGCAAATGAAAATTTGAAGCTCCTCCATATGCTTCCATTATTTCTTAATGTTTTTTTTATGAGGCATTATGTATGCCTGTTCACTATCTCCATTATGAGTATGAACACTTGTTGCACCAAGAGAAAATATCCTAAATAGCATGAATAAAAATGACCAAACACTTTATGGCAGCAAAATCCACTTCCTTTTGACTATGTTTAATGATCTTCAATATGTAACTGGTGAGATATTTGGTTTAGTTTCTGAATTGATCTCATTTTTCACTCATATTTTTCACTTCACTATTATCAGATTTGAATGCTATGAGTGAAAAATGGGCTTGAATACTTTGATAGTTGAAATGTATCTATTCCATTGAGCATGATGATTATACCTCTTTATTCAGCCCTCATTTGTATGTTGAGGGGAAACATGTTGAGCTCTACCCTTGTGGGAGCCCGTTTTACCCCACATGTTGTTGTGTCTTCATGAAATGATCAACTACATGACTTTTCCTAAACCTGCATAGGAAACAAACAATGTTAGCACAAAAAAAATGATGTGACATTCCATTTTTAGACTCTTATTACTGCACTCTTCATTCTTAGTTGATTCCATGTATTTCAAGGAATTATTTATATCTTTTTTGGTAGAGCATGTAGTGTAACTCATATCCGGAGCTCTAACAGGACTTTCCCAAATTTCTACAGGTATGCTCGGAATTGGAATCTAGATAGAGAAAACTACAAGCACGTCAACTGAAGAACAAGATACAGGTAATGATGGATATATCTTATGTTATTTTCTTCTTTCTTTCTTTTCCACCTTCAGTTGTAGAATTCATTTCTTGCAATGAATGGTTTTAGCTATCTCCATGGCTTGTGTGGATGTCTTAAATTCCCTCTTTCATTTCCATTATGAAAGAAATTCATCCAAATGCAAAGTTGTACAATCATTTGTATTTGTAAACAATGAAAAACTGTAATGTATAAGCATTGTGAAATAAATGAAAGTAATTGCTATGCTTTATCATTTGTGTATTCTTTTATGTATTTCACCTATGTTGCAAAGCATTGAGCAATTACTTTGAAACTTTGTTCACTAAAACAATTGCATAACTGGAACTCCACAAATCTGATACAAGTAACAATTTAAACACATGCATAAATTAACTGAACTTGCACTTTGGGATAAATCCAACTAATCAGCTCTGCCAATTGAGCTATAGTGAAAATTGGTAACAGTACCTTTAGGTCCAATTCATTGTGCTAGGAGATAGTCACTTGGGCACAAGCACACTATTCATGGTAAACAAGAAGCATGGCTCACAAATATGGTATTAAAAAAAAACACATGACATCAAATTGAAGATAACATGATGAACAACAAATACACATGGGCCAACAAGCATGATAGATATCCAATGCATAACATGCCAACAAAATGATCATCAAGATACAAATACACATGCTCAAGGGGATAAAATTTCCAACACCAGGCACAAGGAATGACTCACAACCATTCTCAAGGGGATAAAATTTCCAACACTAAGCACAAGGGATAACCCACAACATAGAGCATAGATTTTCCAACATGATATCATATAGAACAGATGTGAACATATGTAATCAAGTCTCTTTCAATCATAACATGGTTAGATATGGGTATCTTGTTGAACACCAAGTCCAATGACATCAAGGATGGGGAACCCATAGGATCTAGGGAAGGAGTATCATAAAAAATCTCAAAGGGATGGCTAAGCATATCAATTAGGTATAATTAAACTTTCCCACATGAGGAACCCAACTATCAATAGCAAGCACTCCCTAAGTGGGAATGATTTTTATGCTCATACTAAGCATGTTCTAATGCTTTGGTTATGACATCTAGGTATCATGTTATCTTGGTTATTTTTAATTACCCAATTTCATTAGTTGTCACTTAATTAGAAAAATATCCATTCATCATATTTGCAAGCCCCTTTGTGTCCTAGCTGACATCAAGAGCCACTCCTTTCCTACACCCTACACCTCAAATCCTAGGCTCATTAGGCCAATGCACTTCTTCAACATGGCACAAATTTAATGAAAAATTTTAGGGAATAAAATAAAATTTGTCTCAACAATTTCTAAATTAAAAATAAATAAGGAGACTTTTATCCTACATTAAAATTCATCCAAACATTCAAAAATTTAAATATTCTAAAATACATTTTCGAAAATCACCATTGAAGAATGCTTAAAATTTTAAAATTCAAATTTCAATATTCCAAAAATACTTGGTACAAAAAATACACAACACCACAATTTGAACTCAATTCCACATTTTAGTGATTTTGGAAAAAAATTGCCAGAATGAAGGCACAAAATAGAGATTTTCAAAAATTTAAAATAATATTTTTATCTATAAAAAATGCATGGAAATTATTTTTAAAATGAGGTTTTATAATTCCTTAAGGTTAATCATGGAAAATATAAATCGAAGGAGCTTCTAGAAAGAGAAGAAGAAGAAGCAAACTTTCCTCGTGTTGTAGCTCACAAAATCCATAGTTTCTTTAGATTTTGAGAAGAAAAATCAAGGAAATGCATACACAACTTCATTCCTTCCCTTCCAAATCCACATCCCAACCAAAACCAGGAGGGAAAACATAGACTCGTCTCACACTCAATTGATTGTAATAGTAGCCACTAAACACGCAAGTCCAAAGTGAAATCTTTGATTAAACACCATTTGCGAATAACTCAAACTTGCATACCAGGTGGAGAAATAACCCTATACCTTTACCCACTCAATGCACATTTCAAGTATAGCTTATCCATATATGATGGTCAAAGAAAATTAAAATCATCCAACAAGGTTCAAAATCATATATCATATAATCATGAGAGTAAGATAATCAAATAAATGATAGATGTTGAGATCATTAAATCACATATGTAATTCTATCACAAGAAGTAAATCACAAGTATCTCAATAAATATAGCAGAAAAAAAACACATTAAGTCTTATCAAAGAACTCAACACACTACCATACATGAAACATAATGCAACCAAAACACTAAAAATAGAAATGTTGAGGAATACCATTTCAAAACATGTGGGTGATCCAACACACCATACAATCCTCAAGGAAACAAGTACAAGCAAGACCTATGCATCCCCTGATACATAGTCATAAAATAATGTTGAATCCAAGACATATAAAGTTAGTAAATGGGAGGGCATTACATCCTCCCCACTATGATTAGGTTTACTCCTAGAAGACTAACACACAAAGGATAGGGTACACTTGGTAATCATTCCTTCAAACATAGTAGATATTAGAAGATCCATCATCTAGAGTCTCACCAAGTCCAAGCCTCAAACATACAATAGGAACACATCTCTAAAGGTGCACAAGCTATATGAATAGAAACAAATAGATGTGAAACCACTTCAAAGGTCACAACACTCCATTCTCAAGTTTCCACTACAACTGAGGGCAATGCCTAACCCCATGGTCTAGCCAACCACAAGAAAACCAAGGCTACTACTAGTACTAGGAACTCCATCTAGCCACCACTCAAACAAAGAAAGGAACACAAGCCCGTAAACCTTACCTCACCTCCAAATTTTTATTAAAAATAATTTAATTTTCCAAAAATAAATTTCCTCACCTCCCCCACATTGAACTCGACTGGACATTATATTTTTGCTCAATATATTTTGAATTTTGACATATTTAACTTTATTGGCGGATTTTAAAAAAAAAACATATTAAAATTTTATTAAAAGTGTTTAGGTAGTAAACTATTGGGTGGGTTGGACCTATTGTTGACCAACAATACCCAGCTATCGACTAACAACATTGATGGTACTATCAATACTGTCAGTCTGTTAATACTGAGCATGATAGTACTACAAGTCATGGGAATAGGGGGTCTATGGACTCGCAAAAATTTTGCTTTTTAATTTTTCGAAAATTTCTAACCTTTTTATTTTTTTTGATTTTGTAGGGATTTTATAAATATTGTTCAATCCCAACAATAATTTTCTCTATGGATTTTTTTCAAGGATGGACTATGAATTTTTTAACAATTTTTTGCACATGGCGAAATTGGGTTGAGACAAAAAATTTTGCATTTTTTTTCAACTTTTCTAAAATAGGTTGAATTTTATATCAATCTTCATCTCTTGTCCAACCTGAATCCAACCATGAGGTCCATTTTGTCTTCAGAGGTCATCCATGAATTTTTTCCTACAAAAACCTCAAATGCAAAACTCAAACCAAGAAACCCTCTTTCACCCAAAATTGGAAAACTTCAAATCTGCAATAAACCCAAATAATCTTGACAACCCAAAAGCCCAAATCTGCATACAAACACCTACAACATGTGTTTCATATCTTGTAATACCTCAAACCATACATGCATGTACATGCCTTCAACTTTGCAAAAAATCTCAAAAATAGGGTTATAACAAAAATTATTCAACCATGAAAGTTCTGACACCACTAGTTAGGAAATATTGCATTCAACCCAAGATCTTAATCCATTTCCTACATAACCCATGAGAGAAAAACATGCATACAAGTAACCACAATTCATATATCAAGTAGACAATCCACAAGATAACACAAGATATACCCTAGTAAAACCCTCAAGAGGGAAAAACCCAACTTCCAAAAGTTGGTCCATTCTCATAAACCTAAGGGCCATTTAAAACCTACTTTACCCCTTGGGCACTAGACATCATGGTTGACCCCAACAACAACAACAACAACAACAAACATTAATAACCACAACAAAAACCATTATGCAAGAGCATTGGCCCACAACAACTCGATCACCTTTGAGTTCCCCAATACACAACCTAAAGAGGATGCTCCTATGAAAAATATTCCTCTCTACTTTACCAATTTTTCATGGTCTTTTTGTTGAGGATCCTGACATGTTCTTATTAGAGTTTGATGTGTTGTGCCACAACTATCATTATCAAAGTTATACATAGAATCTCAAATTTTTCCTAGCCACATTAAAGGATGTGGCCCTGCATTGGTTCATGAACCTCAGGAATATCAGAACATGGGAAGTCGTGAAGGAATTTTTTTTCACCAAGTACCAGGATTATTGAAAAAAAAAAGAGGTGTTGAACGAAATCTTCCATATGACACAAAATGAAGATGATTCTATGGAAGATTACCTCAAATGCTTCATGATCAGTTTTCAATGATCATGACAACAAGGGATAACTCCTGATGCTATTAAAATGTTGTTTCTTAGAGGCACAAGAGATGATACTATGGAAGCATTAAATTTAATAGGTAAAGGGAACATTTCTAAAATGAAATTTGACAATATTTGTGACATTTGTAGGAATTATTCAAGGTCTCAACATTCAGGAAGGAACTATCCAAGTAGGTCTTATGCTCTAGGTAATGCAATAGGTATAACAAAGTGTGAACTAGGCAATTTACTTGAGGATATTAAAAATAATTTATTAAATCATATGGGTAAACAAATAGAAACTCTTCATACCCATAGGAAACAAGAGGAATCCAAAAAGGCCTTGGCTATGTTTTGTTTGATTTGTCACAAGAGACATAGTAGTTAGGATTGCATGTAGAATAGGAAAAAAATTCCATCCTTAGAAGAAGTCAGTAGAAGTTCTACCTTAAGGCCTCTTCCTATAGGTGTGTCTGATATATAATATTTTGAGGAACCTATCTACTACATGGCCCCTAGGCAACCTTTTCCACCTCAAGTAATGCACCCTAGCATGAAAAATTATTATCTTGCTATGGGACCTAGTCAATCTAATCAACTCAGATGGTATGGGGGTTGGAAACAACCCTCATCATACCCTCAATGGATGCCACAATATTAATATGCTTCATAGTTGTAGCAACAGGAATGAAGGCCACAATCACCACAAATCACAATGTACCAATAACCATATCTATCACAACCCCAATTTCCACCTCCTCCCATGATCAACCCATACCACCAGCCATAACAATTTCTTCCATCCATACCATCATCATCCACTCAACCATCCAATCACACACAGCCATCGAAGCCTACATCAATGACAACCCAACCAAACCCAAATCTAAATAATAAGGCAATGCAACCCATGTATAATAATGAGGAAACAAGTTACTCCACTTATCCTATGAATACAGTATAATTAGACAAAGTGCAATTAAGATCAAGAAAGGTTCTTCAGGGGCCCACCATCAAAAAGATTAATGAAGAACCTGAAGCAAAGCCAGTTAAAGAACCTCCCTTTCTTGATTGATTTCAGTCTGAACCAATACTAAGGAAAGTCTCTCAACCTAAATTTGATTAAATTTTTAATGAGTTACACAATGTTAACATCAAGATTACTTTGTTGCAGGCTATCAAGGACATTCCCATCTATACAAAAATAGTTTAGGATCTATGTACTAGGAAGCAAAAGAAGAAGAAAGACCTAAAGACCATCCAAGTTATTGGAGAGTTGGTAGACCTTATGCTCAAGAACATAACCATTCCTAAGTACTTAGATCTAGGGAGTCCTATCATCAAGGTATCTATTAGGAAAGTAAGCATTCTTAATACCCTTGTTGATTTGGGCACTGCAATTAATGTTATGACAAATGAAATAAAGGAAAGATTTCCACTAGAGGGAGTTAGGCCTACTCCCAAATTTTCTCCAAATGGCAGACTGATCTTTGGTCAAACTAGAGGGTATGATTGAAGATGTAATCCTTTCTATTGATTTGTGGGAATACCCAATTGAATTTATGGTTTTGCAGCTAAAGATTAAGCTGGGGGGATACCCTTTGATTTTGGGATGACCTTAGCTAGCAGCTGCAGATGCATTCATCAATTGTTAGTCAGGAAACATGGTCATTTCTAATTGAGAGCACAAGAAATAGTTGACTTTATACCTTCCAATGCAACCCCTGTTAGAGACAAAGGATCCAATGTTGGTTGATAGTGACTTGGATGAGTCATTTCCCATCTTGAAAATTGATCAAGCCTTAGACATGGGAGAACCTACCTAGGATAATTTTCTTGTTAATTTTCTTTAGAATAGGTATGCATCTAATTAATCTTTTGAAAGCATGGTTCTCCATTCAGGTATAAATACTCCTCATCCTTTTGGAAACTTTCCATTGGTAGGTAGCTCATGATATGTTCAACACTTTGTCACATCACATCAATTGCTACCTCATAATTGTTTGTACAGTTCATTTTTATCTTCTAGAAATTCTAGCAATATGCCATCCACCTCCCAAGTACTAGCCATTAATTCACCTACACAATCAAAAGCTATGTAAATTTTTCCTAATCACACAATATTAATCCACAATTAACCACTGAACAAATCCAAGATATCGTTTCCATGCTTAAAGCTAATAAAAATGCATTTTCTTGGGAATACCAAGATATGTGTGGCATTCATCCTGACACTTGCACCCACCATATTTACATTGAAGAAGGTAGTTGTCTAGTTAGGCAACCACAACAATGGCTCAACCCCATCTTGTGTGAGATAGTTAAAGAGGAGTTACAAAAAATGTTAAATATTGGGTTTATATATCTGATTTCAGATAGTCGGTGGGTCTCTCCTCTAGTTGTGGTTCCCAAGAAAAATGATAAGTGGAGAATTTGTGTTGATTATAGAGCACTAAATAAATCCACTAAGAAGGATTATTTTCCATTTCCATTTATTAATTAAGTGTTGGACACTCTTGCAGGTAAAAAGTTCTCTTTTTTGGATGGGTTCAATGGCTACAACTAGATTCACATAGTGCCTGAAGACCAGGACAAGACTACTTTCACTTGTCCTTGGCACACTTTTTCCTATAACGTGTTGCCATTTGGCTTATGTAAATCACCCGCCACTTGGTATTTTTGAGCATTTTTGTGGATCTTGTAAATGATTGTGTTGAGGTATATATGGATGATTTTACTATCCATGGTAATACTTATGAAGAGGCTAGAGAAAATTTAGAAAAAGGTACTTAGACATTGTATAGACACTAATTTATCATTAATTCATGAAACGTGCCATATGCTTATGATAGAAGGGATAGTACTTGGTCATTATATTTATTCTAAGGGTATTCAAGTTTCTCCCAAAAAGATACAGATTATTCAGGACTTGCCTACACCCACTAGCCAAAAGGATGTGCATAGTTTTCTAGGCCATGTAGGGTACTATAGGAGGTTTATCCAAAAGGATTTTGTTGGATCTATCAACCTGCCATCTCATAACAAGGAATATATCCTTGTGTGTAAGCATTATGTAACAAAATGGGTTGAAGTTGTTGCTTTGAAGCATGCCTAGGACACCAAGGTCGATGAATTTCTCTATTATGAGATTTTTACGTGATTTGGTGTCTATGTGAGATAGTTATAGATCAAGGTCCACAATTCACATCTAACCTCATTTTTTATTTGGTTTGTGAATATGAGATTCAACACCGCAATTATTCACCTTACCATCCTTAGGATAATGGCTAGGTCAAAGTCACCAACCAAGAACTCGAGAATATTCTTACAAGATAGTTGTCCTCCATAAGAAAGATTGGGTTGCACGATTTCCTAAAGTCATGTGGGCCTACCACACTACATGGAAACTACCACTGGTTTGACACCTTATGAGCTTGCCTATAGTAAGAGGGTTGTTCTTCCTATCAAGTTTGAGGTAAAAACTCTTTGCACTGTGCTCCAACTAGGGATGAACTTGTTTGATGAATAGAAAGAAGGAATTGCACAACTTCACTCATTAGATGAACTCTTTCAACAAGCACTCTTCCATGTAGATATTATCAAGAACCAATGTGCTCTCTATCATGATCATTTCATGCAACAATGTTCATTTCAACCAGGTGATTGGGCACTCTTGTATGACTCCTTTCAGGATTTTAAGGGAATTTTCCACACCCGATGGCTCGAGCCCTAACAAATTGAGGTAGTCTACAATAACGAGGCTATCAAGCTTTTCACAGTAGACTCCAAACTCATGGCTTTAGTTGTCAATGGTCATCAGTTGAAATTGTACAAGAGGCCTCTCTCAAGGGAAGAATTTGTCTTAAATTTTCCTAAGGAACTCCATCTGCTTGATAGGGTTTTTGAGGCCTCTCCTAGTACCTTTTAAGTACTTTACAAAATTTTTGATTGGAAAAAAGATGCAATTAAATATCCACCAATGAAAACCTTCGGGCATTGTTGGCTAGTTAACATTTGAAAACTAGGTTTTAGTGGGCGTTAACTGATAAATAAGTCTTAGAGGTGAAAACTGGGTTCTCGGGGCTTCTTGGCGATGATAGGATGAAAACTAGGTAACTAGCACTCTATCATCGAGATTGAAAAAAAAAAGGAAAAAAAGAAAAAAGAAAAAGAAAAAAAAACTTCCTATCACTTATGTGATAGGAGTAGAGGTCTAAGATGAGAATGAAGCTCTACAAAAGTAGGTCCAAGATGTAGAGGTCCTCAATTCTTAACAGGTAGAAGAAATCAATCAGCTTAAAGCTAGGGAAAACTTTAGTGGTGAATCTTTGCCAATTGGTGAATTCTAGAAATTGGCCAAGTTGAAATTGGTGAATTAATCACACCCAACAGGTTGAGAAAATCACCTAGATTTTATGAACTATAGGTCCAATGCATTTCCATTCTCCAAGGATTTATTTTTATGAGGCATATTTAAGCAAAAAAATTTCCATAACAAACTACACATTTCAAATGGACTGACTAATATTTTTGCTTGGAATCTTGGAAGCATTTAATAAAACACCTACATATTCGCCAATACTATTAAAACAACATTGTATCAGGACCCATTTCACCAATTAAAATTTACAAATAGTTTCTTGTGAAGACCCATTTCACCACTTAAAATTTAAAAATAGTTGATTATGAGGACCTATTTCGCCAATAACATTAAAAAATAACTACATTTGAGGACACATTTCACCTTGAAAATTACAACGTATCATTGTATAAGCACACGAGATTCACTAAATTTTTAATATACCATTTAAAAATCCCGCGAAAATTTCCAAATATGGAATCATGGATTGATATAAATACAATCAAAAGTGTCATTTATTCTTACACATTTTTTTCAGTTATGAGGTTCTACTCGATTCAGAAGTCAGTGAAAGCCGAAAACATAGACTTAAAGGTGAGTGATCATTTCTTCATAGTGTTATTAATTATAATAATAAGTTTTCTTTATCTCTTTTTCATTCTTGCTTCAGTCTTAAAGATGATATTAAGTAGGGAATGGGATCTATATTCTTTGTCCTTTAACAAGAAGACATTTTTTTCTTGTTTTTATTCGAAGTGAGAGATCAATATGTCGAGTGACTCGAGCAGCAAGGGTAAGGCTCCTGCAGCTCCTTAGGGTGGTGAAGAGACACCTGCTACTCCTTAGGGTGGTAAGGCTCTTGTCGCTCCTCAAGGTGGTGAAGAGATTCCTACTGCTCCTCAGGGTGGTAAGGCTCCTGCCACTCCTCAAGGTGGTGAAGAGACTGGGAGGCCATCAAAATGTCCAAAACTTAGCTACTCCTTAGGGTGGTAAGGCTCTTGTCGCTCCTCAAGGTGGTGAAGAGATTCCTACTGCTCCTCAGGGTGGTAAGGCTCCTGCCACTCCTCAAGGTGGTGAAGAGACTGGGAGGCCATCAAAATGTCCAAAACTTAGATCATTCACTCTTACTTGGAATTTCCAAAGCTTCTGATCCATCAAGTCAAGATGGAGCTACATCATCAACTCTTCCACCAAATATAAATGAAGAAGGCATTCACAATACCTCATCATAACTGCAAGGTCAAGTTGAGATTGTCATTGAGTTAAATCAAAATGTATCAAATGAGGATGGCAATACTGCAAAAGATGTTCCAAGGGATACCCTGGTTAGCTAGAATGAGATAATTGACTTGGATGAGGCTGATGTTGGTAGCATGAAAAGGAAAAATAAATAAAAAATGGGGCGCGAGTGGGAAATGACAAGGAATTTTTAACTTGGTTGGTTGTCAGAGTACCCATTCATTGTACCAGTGGGGAAAGCAAATGATATTGAAAGTGAAACATTGGGAAAATGTATGATTTGTAGTTGGAAATGTGGAAGAGATGAGATGTTGCAGCTAAATATTGACACTATAGAAAGGCATATCGGTAAAGTTTATGAAAAACATATCATAGATAGAAAGGAACAATCAGTTGTACAATGGAAATCAAAGGAAGAGTGTCTTCATGTTAGGTATGTTGTGGATTATGAAGAGAAAAAAAAAATGTCAAAGCTTGCTGCATGTAAAGGTACACTTGAGGCTCAATTTGGAAAAGCAATGGAAGCAACAAATTTGACAAAAACTGTTTAGATGAGTGTTATTTTTCATATTTTTTCCAGAGGGCATCCTATGATAGACTACCCAGAATATTCTGGTTTATTATCTTATTTGAATGTTCCTCACTATCCCTACTCACATTGGTCAATAAACACTGGATGGGAATGGGAAAAATATCTTGCTACAGTGGAAAAGGAAGATTTAAAGGATAAAATAAAAGATTCAAATTTCATTGCATTATCTTTAGATGAAGTTACTATGGTAGATAATACTTCTTGGGTTTATATCCATTCGTATATTGTAGAACAACATGTTCACCAAGCTCATCTTCTCTATGTTCATAAAATGAAGGACAATTCAACATTACAAATCTATTTGAACTAGTCAAGAAATCTTTGAATGAAATTGGAGGTATGGATGAGTCGACAATTGCAAAAAAGTTGGTGTGTGTAGGAGCTGATGGAACTGCAGTGATGCAAGGTCCAAGGACTAGTGTTTGCACAAAGTTACAAACTACTTGTGCACCATACATGCTTGGCATTCACTGCATGGCCCAGGGTGATCCCACAATAGTGGTTTACAATTTTTGGACAAACTAGACACTAAAAAATTATTTTTAACTAAATGTTCACATTCGGGCACCTATAGCGGCTAAACCGTGAGGAATTTGAAGATGATGCAAACTAGAGTCTCATCACATTTTATTTGTAGATTCTAAAAATATTTTTTCTCAAAATTTTTGGAATCAAATTGCACTTCTTTTTCCATCTCCCCGAAAACTGGTTTTTTTCAGAAAACAACATTTTAAAAAAGTAGCGCACACCATATAACACAACCTTTTTTCCATGAAGGATAAAATTATAATTCTTTCAAATTTAGATTTGTAACTCTGATATCTAGTGCTTCCACTTGGTTAGATAGTTTTTTATTGATTTTTTTTTTAATCAAGTTTCGAAGTCAAACCAATTACAATTTAGACATAGCACGACCATATAATGCATAACTTTTTTTGTATATATCAAAATTCAATTTATTTTTTGTTGGATCAAGGACTTTAATATCTGGCACACTCATATTTTTCAATTTTTTTTGATAATATGCTATTTTTCCACATGTGCAAAACAAATACCTTCATTTTTGGTGAAGAACCTATGTTGAATAAAGCTAAAAAAACAAATACATAATAAAACCAAAACATATTAAAATTATATTCGTTGGATAGCTCGTTCTGAGGACTACCTAATTCTAGTTGGGTTTCTAAAGACTCCTCCATTTTCATCCTCAACTTGATTTCTAAAGCATACAAAATTAGACTTTTTTTGTGTCTCAGGAGGGGGATGAGGGGCAAGGGGGGTTCGAACGAAGCCCTAGGGGTTTGAGCGAACCCCCCTTCCATAAGGGGTTTTCCCTAAATTTTTGGGTGGGAAAGCATCAAAAGGGTTCGCTTGAAGTAGTAGGTTCGTATGATCCCCTAAAATCAAGTTTTTTTCCATGGGATCATTTTTTGTGAGTTTTCCTTCCTCACTTGAATTGTAAACCACTATTGTGGCTTCAGCTCCCATAGAATGAATTTAGCATTCAAAATTGTAAGCAAGTTTCCTACAGTATCAAAAGTCAAAAATATAGTTCGTGAGATCCACGCATACTTCTGTTGAAGTCCCAAATGTTTCGCATAATTTCAAAAAAATTCTAAGGGAATAACACCAGGAAATAAGCTTCTCAAGGATGTTGATACCAGATGGATCTCTCTGCTAGGAATAGCACAACGAGTTCTTTTAGAATATCAATCCTTGATTGGAGTGATGTACAAAAATCATAGCACAGTAGACAAAGCTCCTGACCTCTTACATAGGTTAAGTGATATAGAGACACTCTTGACTTTACCTAGTCTTCTCCCCATGCTGGATGTGATGAAAAATATTGTGAAGAAATCTCAAGATAGAACTATGTATATTAATTAATATTCCAATCTATGTAAACATACATTCTTGGCCCTCGATCATCTATATCTAGATCTAACACAAGAAGGCCCAAATTATTTCATGTGATGGAAAATTATTGATTTGAAAGATCCTAATAATTATTTATAGTTTAATGCAAGCATGATCTTATGTATATGTGTATGTGGATATGAGATACAAATTTACCAATGTAAGACATCCAGGAACTCTAGAAGAGAAGTAGTTGTTAACGAGGAATATTTTAAAAGAATTGTTAAATCTATTAGTGATAATTTGAAGGAAATTGCAAAATCTCTTTCCTCAGAGATTCATGAAAGATTCCCTCGACATGAAATACTTGAAGCCATGGGTATTGTGTATCCTCAATTTTGGGAAAATTGAGATAACCCAAAATATTTTCATGATCAAGTAAAAATATTGATCGAACAATTTTTGAAAATTGTAACATACGATGAGTAGAAAATGGAAGGAATTTTAAATGAAGCTAAGCTTAGAAAATAATCTAGGAGTTTTGCAATAGCTATGAGTGACCAATATAAATCCATGGGCGTGGACAAGGATTTTCAACCAGGATCAATAAAAAAGGTTTGGAAAAACTTAGGTTAGAGTGAAATATTGTGTGATTCGATATCAGAATATTTCAAACTTGCTAATTTATGTCAAACAATATTATTGGGGTCGTTGGAGGATGACAGAGTTTTCAATACATTGGGGTTTTTGAAATCAAAGTTAAGAAACAATAAAGACAAGAATTTGGAAAATTCCTTGAGGATGAAAGGAACTATGTATAATGTAACAAATTTTCCTTTTGAAAGTGCACTCACAATCTAGAGGTCCACATGTGAAAGAAGAGGGACCGGGTTGTGCAACACTCCAATTCCAAAGGATGGAACTAGTGGCACTAGTAGTGGCAATGGGACCGGGACATATGACATTGACAAAAATCACACAATGAATGTTGAATTTGAGACATAGGCCAAATAAAATGAAGAGTAGACTCAGAATCAAGATGACTCTTTTAGTTTATCTCAAGATGGACACCAATTTTACCCTGACTCCATTTGGGAAATGGAAGAGAATTAACAACTTTGAGGTATTTATACTGCACTTCATGATTCATGAATCGGTTTCCATTGTTCAAAATTGTAGTTTATGATATTTTATATTGTATTCAATGAAAATTGAAATTGTGAATCATTGCACTTCATGATATTTTATTTTATATTACACTTCATGAATCATATTCCAAACTATATTTTATGATATTTTATATTGTATTCCATGAAATTGTGATATTTATATTTTATATTGTATTCCATGGTATTGAATTTGATATGTGATTCTTGTTGGATGTTGTGGTTGTGTTGCTGATAAGTGGTTGTCATTGATGTCAACACTATTAGCATTGATGTATTGTAGGCTGTATATGTCGAGGATATTGAGAAAATTGTTAAATAATGAGTTGTAGGTTGACAGTGGAATAGTGAAGGTCATGAAGATGTCTTGCTTAGTACATTTATGATTTATTTCTAAGTGTATCTAGCTTATCCACTGAAAGTTTCAGAGGTTCGTGTGAAGATTTAATCATGTTATGAACAGTTGTGTTGTGTTATGACAGTTTTTTTGTGGCTTCAGTTAGTGTTCCTGATTGAAGTTTATGTGATTCTAGTAATTTCAATTGTTGTGGATGCTTCTCTGATGATTCATGATGCTTGTGGACGTCTCTATATCATGCTCTATCTTTGTTGCACATCTGCATTGATCAGTGTGCTCGTGGTTGGTAATTTTTCTCTTGTGTGTTCGGGTTTTTATGTTCTTGGTCGACATGGTAGTTGTAACATATTGTGGATCCTTGGAGATTAAAATTTGAATGGTTGGTGTGCTCGAGGATATTGTTTTAAGTCTTCATTATGTTGTGGCTGAGGGTGTTTGATTCACATTGAAAATTTAATTGTAAATTTTGGCTAACATTGTGTATATGTTTTATATTTTATTTTGGCCGATGTTGATGTAATTCCATGTTACGAATATATAAGAGTGGTAGTTTGTGCTAAGTACAGTACCAAAGAAGATACAAAGAAAGAGCAAGTGTGTGAATAGTGACCTAATAATTTGATTGCAAAGCAAAGTGTGAAGAAGTTTGAGCGAAGTGTAAAGGAGTGTTTATGTGCTTAACTGGAATTGTAATTAGGCTTTTGTAGAAGCCATTTTCTTAGTTCATACCCTGCAAATCTAATCCGAATTGTTGTAAGATAGTGTGTCTTCTTTGGGAAATGATCCCTCTTGTATTTGAGTAGTGAGATCTAGGCAGTGTGCCTGAATGCATTTGCATTCCCATTAATCTTCATTATACTTTTAACAAGGTATAATATTGTGGACTGACATCCACCATGGTTTTTCCCTTAACATGGTTTCCACATAAAAAATTATTGGCGTTCTCTATGTTTCTGATGTGCTAATTGTTTATGGTTTATTGCTCATTCATTAGATCTAAGATTAAGTTAAGTTTGAAAATTTTAAATATTATGTGGCAATTGATTCACCCCCCCTCTTAGTTGCATGTCCTTGTTTTTCCAACAATTGGTATCAAAGCAGGTTCCTTTGAAGAAGTTTAAAAGCTTGAGGTGATCCAAGATGGCATCATACAAGAAGGATAGTCCTAGATTCAATGGAAAAAACTACTCTCTGTGGAAATCTGGAATGGAGTGTCATTTGAGACTTGTGCATTGATGAACCCTTCTAGAAAATTACAAAGAATAGATATGTTATTCCTCAAATGGTCCCTCCACTCTTGATGAGATTAAAGAGGCTGAGATTAACATCAAGGCTATTGAAGCTTTGTTGAGTGCTCTAACAGATTCAGAAATGACAAATGTGATGGATCTAAAGATAGATCATGAGATCTGGAAGAAGTTGGAGACTTTGTATGAAGGATGCACTTGCGAAGGTCGCTAAGCTATAGATTTTGAAAGGAAAGTATTGAACTTTTAATATGGGTGAAGATGAAAATAATTCTTCTTTTATGCAAAGAGTAAATGAACTTGTGATGGGTATTAGATGTGTCGGTGGTACCCTGGATGAACAAGAAATTGTAGCTAAAGTTCTCAAATCATTACCTTCCTCTTACAAATCAAAGGCTTATGCTATTGAAGAGCTTAGAAGAGTAACAAATGTGTCAAGAGATATGCTGATTGATAAACTTGTTTCCTTTGAGTTGAGTGAATTTGGTGATTCTTCCCCCAAGACTGAATTTGCATTTAAGGCCTCTGTATCCAAAAGAAACAAGCAAAGATATGATTTGGGAGAGAGTTCTAGAAAGACATTCAAGTATGAGGAAGAGATGAAACAACTTGTAGATGAAGAAAGAGAGGTAGAATAGCGAGAAGCACTGATTGTGAAGAAAGAAGGCAGAGGATGAGGTAAGTATAAAGGAAAGTTTCCTATTAAATGTTTCTCTTGCAGTAAAATAGGTCATTTTGCTTCAAGGTGTCCTGAAAGAGTTCCTAGGTCTAAGCCTAACAAACCTAGATTTCAAAAGAAATGACATTATGTTGAAGAAGGCATGATTAATGAAGAATCTGATAAAGAAAATGTAAATGAAGATGAATGGGTTTTCATTGCTATCAAGGAAAATGGTTTAGTGGCTATTGAATCTACTAAAGTTGAGAAAGCTCTTGCAGCTCAAATTGAAGAAAAGGATGAGTGGGTTATTGATAGCGGATGCTCACATCATATGACTAGTGACAAAATAAAATTTGTAAGTCTAGAGAAATATGATGGTGGGGTTATAAGATTCAGAGATAACAATGCTAGTGTGATTCATGGTAGAGGGTCTATTTGTCTTGGTGGTAAACATAACATTGATGATGTCCTTTATGTTGAAGGCTTGAAGCATAACCTGTTGAGTGTTGGACAGATGGTGGACAAGGGTTACAATCATCAGTTCAAATATGGAAGATGCAGGATACTTGGAAGCTCTGGAAATGTAATTGCTTCAGGTACAAAGACAAAAGGTAATATTTTTCACTTGAGTACTGCTAATGAAAATTGTTTAATTGCTCAAGTAGATGAAAGTTGGTTATGGCATAGGAGGTTGTGTCATGTGAATTTTGATAACATTGTCAAGGTAAGCTCCACTCAAGTAGTAAGAGATCTACCTAAGCTAGTGAATCCTACTAACACAATATGCAAGGAATGTCAGATGGGAAAACATACTAGAGTTTCTTTTCGGAGCAAACAATATCATTCTAATGGAGTACTGGAGTTGGTGCATACTGATCTATGCACTCTCTCTAGAATTAGAATTCTACAAGGAGAAAGGTACTTTATGTTTCTTATTGATGATTACTCTAGGATGATATGGGTTACTTTCTTAAGAAAAAAATGTGAAGCATTAGAGAAGTTCAAAAGTTTCAAAGCTATGGCAGAGAATGAGAAAGGTTTGAAGATCAAATGCCAAAGGTCAGACAGAGGTGGTGAGTTCACCTCCTGGGAGTTCAATTCTTTCTGTGAAGAGCATGGAATCAAAAGACAATTATCTACTCCCCGAACCCCTCAACAAAATGGAGTTGTAGAGAGAAAAAAATAGAACAATTATGGATGTTGCTAGAACAATGATGTTGGAAGGAAATTTTCCTCACATCTATTGGAGAGAAGTTGTAAAGACTGCTATGTACACTCTAAACTAGGTAAATGTCAATGGTATTTCTAGTAAGACTCCTTTTGAGTTGTGGGTTGGTTATAAGCCTACTGTTAAATATTTCAATATCTTTCGAAGAAATTGTTATATTAAGAGAGATGAGGACATAGGTAAGTTTTATGCAAGGATCGATGAAGGAATCTTCCTAGGATAATCTACTAAAAGAAAGACTTATCGGTGCTATAATAGAAGATTGAGAAAAATGGTTGAAAGTGAAAATGTAAGAGTTGATGAGGACTTTGCTAGATCATCTAGATACTATGGATATGATTTAGATGACCAACAAGATAGTATAGACAAAATGAAGAATGCTCAGACACAAAATCAATTTCAAATTGTTTCGATAAATCAAGAAAGTTAGGAAGGAGAGACAAGTGGAAGTGCAGAAGAAAGAAAAAAAGAACCAAAAGTGCGAGAGAATCCTAAAATTCTAAGGTATATAAAGCGAAATCATTCTAAAAATAAAATTATAGGAGATAAGAATAAAGGTGTGCATACTAGAAGGATTGCAAAAGAGTATTATCTGATTTCCAAGACTGAGCCTAAAAATGTCAATAAAGCTTGTAAACATGAACACTAGATGGAAGCTATGAAGGAAGAACTGATGCAGATTGATAAGAATGATACATGGATTCTTGTTCCCAGACCTAAAGATAAAAATGTGATTTGTACTAAATGGGTCTGTCAGAATAAGCTGAATGAACAAGGTGAAGTAGTTTAGAATAAAGCAAGATTGGTATGTAAAGGGTATTCACAAATGGAAGGTATTGATTTTAAAGAAACCTTTGCCCCTATTGCTAGAATTGAAGCTGTAAGATTATTTCTTGCTTATGCTGCATATAAGAACTACAAAGTATATCAAATGGATGTGAAGTGAGCCTTTCTTAATGGCGAGTTAGAAGAAGAGGTATATGTTGAATAGCCAGATGGATTTCAACTGACTGATAAGGGAGACATGGTTTGTCAATTGAAGAAAGCTCTGTATGGACTCAAGCAAGCCCCTAGAGCTGGGTATGCTAGACTGGATAAATACTTACTAAAAATTGGATTCAATAAAGGTATTACTGACAACAACTTGTATTTTAAGTTGGATCGTGATAAAGAGTTGATTATTGAAGTCTTTGTTGATGAAATTATTTTTGGAGGTGATGATGATCTATGTATGAAGTTTGTTGATGAAATGAAAATTGAATTTGAAATGAGTATGATTGGAGAGATGAAGTTCTTTTTGGGATTGCAAGTCACTCAATTAGATAATGGGATTTTCCCATCTCAATCCAAATATGTGAGAGAGTTGTTGAAGAATTTTGGCATGGAAGACTCAAATCCTATTGGTACACCCATGGTAACCGGATGCAAGTTAACAAAGAATGATGATTATCCTAAGGCAAATCAAACAAGATACAAGTCAATGATTGGTGGATTACTCTACTTAACTCAGACTAGACTAGACATCATGAATGTTGTGTGTATGGTTTCTAGTTATCAAGCTGATCTGAAAGAATCTCATGTGACTATTGTAAAGAGAATTTTTAGATACTTGAAAGGAATAATTGATTTTGGGCTTTGGTATCCTAAAGATGATGATCTTACCTTGGGTTCCTATACTAATATGGATTGGGTATGAGATGTAGATGATAGAAAAATCACTAGTGGTGGTGCCTCCTTCCTAGGGAAGAAGCTAGTGTCTTGGTTAAGTAAAAAGCATAATTCCATTTCCTTATCTACTACTGAGGCAGAGTATATTATTGCTGCAAATAATTGTACTCAAGTGTTGTGAATGAAACAGATGTTGAAAGATATCAAATTAGTATATGATGATCCTATTTCCATAAACATATCGAAGAATCTAGTGCTACATTCTAAGACCAAGCATATAATAATCAAGTTTCACTTCTTGAGGGAGAAAGTGAGTGAGAAAGAAGTCAAACTGGAGTATGTACCTACCAAAGAATAGATTGCAGACATTTTCACCAAGCCATTGTTAAATGATACTTTTGACTATCACAAAGGGACGCTAGGGGTGATTACCCCTCTTGATAAGAACTGGAGATGCATTTACTTACATCAATTTGTGTGCTTCATAGCTATATTATGATGTAGATTGATGTTTATGTGGCTACTATTTAGGGGGAGTAGTCAGATGTGTAGAGTTTAGAGCTTATATGTGGAAAGATAATGCTTATCTCTGCCATTGATGTCAAAGGGGGAGAAGAATAATGTGAAAAACAACATGAGGAGAAGAGTCAGAATCTAAGGGGGAGTAAGTGTTGATTGAGAGTTGCGTTGATGGTGTTTTTCACATCATGTGTTGCCATCAATTCCAAAGGGAGAGATTGCTGGATGTTGTTGTTGTGTTGCTAATATGTGGTTGTCATTGATGTCAACACTATTAGAATTGATGTATTGTAAGCTATATATGTCGAGGATATTGAGAAAATTGTTAAAGAATGAGTTGCAAGTTGATAGTGGAATAGTGAAGGTCATGAAAGTGTCTTGCTCAGTACATTAACAATCAGTCATTGTGGACTAAAGGGTTTATTGCTAATTGTATCTATTTTATCCATCAAAATTTTTAGAGGTCCGCATGAAGATTTAATCGTGTTATGAACAATTGTGTTCTGACAGTTTTTTTGTGGCTTCATTTTGTGTTTTTGATTGAAGTTGATGTGATTCTAGTAATTTCAGTTGTTGTGGGTGCTTCTCTAATGATTTTTGATGCTTGTGGATTTCTTTAGATCATGCTCTATTTTTTTTCATGTCCGCATTGATTAGTGTGCTCGTGGTCGGTCATTCTTCTCTTGTGTGTTTGGGTTTTTATGTTCTTGGCCGACATGGTGGTTGTAACGTATTGTGGATCCTTGGAGATTAAAATTTGAATGTTTGGCACACTCAAGGATATTTTTTTAAGTCTTCATTGTGTTTTGGTCGATGGTGTTTGATTCGCATTGAAAATTTACTTGTAAATTTGGGTCGATGTTGTGTATATGTTTTATATTTTATTTTGGCCAATGAAGTTGTTGATGTAATTCCATGTTGTGGATATATAAGAGCGACTGTTTGTGGTAAGTTAAGTAATGAAGAAGTGACAGAGAAAGAGCAAGTGTGTGAATAGTGACCTAATCATTCGATTGTAGAGCAAAGTGTAAAGAAGTTTGAGTGAAGTGTAAAGGAGTGTTTCTATGCTTAACCAAAACTGTAATCAAGCTTTTGTAGAAGCTATTTTCATAGTTCATACCCTACGGACCTAATCTGAATTGTTGTAAGATAGTGTGTCTTCTTTGGGAAATGAGCCCTCTTGTATTTGAGTAGTGATCTCTAGGAAGTGTGCCTGAATGCATGTGCATTCCCATTATTCTTCATTATACTTTTAACAGGGTATAATATTGTGGACTGACAACCACCATGGTTTTTCCCTGAACAGGGTTTCCACATAAAAAATTATTGGTGTTCTCTATGTTTTTGATGTGTTGATTGTTTGTGTTTTATTGTTCATTCATCAAATTTGAGATTAAGTTAAGTTTGAAAAGTTTAAATATTATGTGGAAATTGATTCACCCCCCCTCTACATTGCTTGTCCTTATTTTTCTAACAACTCTACATCATTTTTAAAGAATAACACTTATCACACTACTTATAAATTCCTATTTCATTACCATTCACACACTCTTTGATAAATAACTGAAAGGAATATTAATCCATTCCTTGAACAAAAGCTAACAGTTCAACATCCATAACTTATAAGCTAACAAAAGCTAATGGTTCAACATAAATAACTTATAAAGGTATCCACACAACTTAAACAATAAAAGCTTAAACCACCAAATCACCTAAATTATATTAATAAATCCTTACACATCTATCACCATAAAATATTTATTCACAAATATGTTGGAGTGAAGAAGAAACTGAGAGGGGGGGTGAATCAGTGTCTTAAACAAATTTTAACTTTTGCCTTAAAAAGAATTGAATAATTTATTCTTTTAATATTTCAATGATAAACACATTTGTGAATTGAATGCAATCATTAAAGAATTGAAATAATAAATATTAAAGAAAACCAAAGATCAACATAGTCTTGGAACATTATCACATCAACGCAATGAGACCATAAGACAAAGAATTTGACTAGTGGAAAACCCTCTAGGGGTAGAAAAACCACTCCAAAAATGATGCGTCATTAGCTTAAGCTGAAATTTTTTTTGTTTACAATGCCTCACTGGCAATACTATCTCACTGATAGATTTCAAATGCCTCACTGGCAATACTATCTCACTGATAGATTTCAAATGCCTCATTGGGAATAATATTTCACTAATAGATATCATATGCCTCACTGGATTTTCAAGAATGCCTCACTAGCAATGATAACGTGTGCCTTACTGGCATATTTTAATCATAAACAATAAAGAAAGTAATACACAGAGGGTTAATCTATTTTGTTGTATAACCATCACTTTTAGAAAATCAATACATTAATATCCTAAAAATTCATAATGGGAGTCTTCAAAATATTAAATGTATTTTACAACTTTTACAAGAAAAATTTATGCATTTTGTCTAGGAATGACAACTCTGTCATAGTATATGATATTGCAATAAAATCATCAATCTCATAGTAGTGCCAAATCATTGTTTTTATAACACCCAAAAAATGAAACTGACTTCTATCATTTGTCAACAAAATAATTGAAAATTCCATAACTATTTTTGGCACTGTGTTCTTTTGTTTCACCAAACATAAATTGTTGTCAATTAAATGAACATTATGTATTGTAGGGTTTTGTAATATGCTCTTATATACAAGGTCAACATTGTGCCCTAGCAAATGAGTTTTGTAGACACAAAACAATAAACCCACAAATATAAATAATAAGAGAGTCTATGTGAAACCATAATGAACATGAAGACCACAAAAATAAATAAAAATTGTGCTTCAAAGTAAGAATACTTGGTTGAGCAACAATGTTACTGGAATGAAACATGGAAGTCAACCAACTGAACTTTTTGTGCCTAAAACCCATTTTTCTTCCACTGTTAAACCACCTGAAGCTGGGCATTGTCTTTTCAAGCTCCACCGACACCTCATTCTTCAACTGCCTGCAAACCCTAACCTTCCTCGTGCTCTTTGTCAAAAGTGTGTTCAAGAAGCTTCAAACATGTGACAAAAATGAAACAATGAAATATCATTGTATCAGTTTCCTTAATGGCTTGCAAATGTATTATGGTGTCAATCCCCAATAATATTTACTTTGCAAACTATTGTATCGGCCTTGTCAGTGTGTTCACCACTTAAATGTTCTTGTGAACAACATAACCATCAAGTGGTAAATATATACCAAGATAAGCACCACTCTTACATTTACTTTTATAATAATGCTTGCTAATGTCAACCCTTATGAATAATAAGTTATTAAAAACTTATTCATCTCATGCCAACTAAATGTCTAATGTTTTTCAATTAGAAATAGTGACAGAACATTAACCCTTATATGACAGGTATGAATAAGATCTCAATACCTTATGAAAGATAAGATTGAACATAAACCAAGATCTTCATCATATGACCAAAAAAGTATTGTAACATGAAAGATAAGATTGAACATAAACTAAGATCTTTATCATTGTCATACTAAAACCAAACATCTGTCATCAACTATGATCAAGTGCCTATGTGTGTCTTTGACATCAAGGGCAACAACTATTAGATCCAACAAACTCCCCCTTTGGCCTTGATGGAAAAACACCAAAGCTCTCTCCCCCTTTTTGCATCAAGAGACAAAGGAATGCACAAAAAAAAATGAATCAAATGTACCATAGCAATAAATGGAACAATAGATCATGTAAAAGACACTCTATGTGCACCAACAATAACTCAAATATAGTGGATAAATATACAGGTTGTAACAAATAATATATGGTTACCAAAAATTTGTAACCTGGAATGTAGAGTCGCCAAATCCTTGCAATTGAACACAAATCATGCAACATTCCAAAACAATACAGGATTAATCCTAATATCCATCATGAAGGGAAACAACTGCAGGCTACCTCATTAACTCCTTTACTAAAATGTCATTGAGTCGTGCACATAACCTGCCTTGTTATAAGCCATAGAAATTGTCAGATGAAGCTATAAATTTTAAATTTCAAATACCAAGCAAGTGATAAACAAAGTCAAATATATCACTGTTCAACATTTTTTTCACTGTTATACCACTAAAAACAAAATGTACAATGCCCATGATAACCCACTATCAAAAAGCACCAAAAATCTAACCAATTTGACAAAAATGTTGTAGGATATCCAAGAATGAATATATGGTAACAATACTAGTTATACCAACAACATCAATAGGAGGAATATTAAGCATGAAAAACTCCCCCTAACTCAATGGAGTGAGAGAGATTCATAATATGCACTGTCATTGATATAATAAACAAACTCTTCCATTGTACTGCCACTATCCAAGCAACCTTTCAAAGATCCATATCCAAAAAACTCAAACCAAGGCTAACTATCACTATGTATCAATATTAGAAAACAAAGCACTGTTAACCAATATCAATGTTTCATCTTGCCCTTTGTCACAGAGGTATTACTTTCTCCCCCTACAAGTAACATTGGTCAAAACCATAATAATGTTCAAGAAACCTTCAACAGATCATCATTAAGACCATATCTAACAACTGAGCCCTTCTCATCTTTTGACAATAATGTCAAAGAAGCCACAAGGAAGGATCATTATCACTAGGTAGTAGAATATCCAATTAGCAAGACTCTTGTGCTACTGTTGTCACGCAAATACACCAAGCATCTATACCAAGCAGTTGTTATACAATATCATCAAACAAAGTTCCAAGGACCACCCTAGAGAAAGGTTCCAAAGAGCATTTCACTATGTATGGTAAAAAATCACTATAAAGCCATTTCTCATGTCACAAAACTTAAACAAAACATGCTTGATATACTCTATCAAGTTCAGGTACCAATAAACTATCAAGACAAAGTGTTGTCACTGTTCAATCAAGAATATTCACTTTCAACATTATTCTTTTATTTAAATTGTAATCATTTGAAATACTTGAAACATACTGTAAACTGTCAAAAATAAATACCACTGTTCATATACACTTGCCTATACTAACATAATAGACTATCAAGTCTAGAACAATACCGACAAAGCATACAGGATTCATAATAAAAGGTACAGTCTCAAGCAAAAAAAAGGATATTCTCGTTCATTTTGTTTGTGGTAGCTATGAAGCATGAAATTTTTCCTTAACACTCTGAGGATGTGAACGTAACTCATTAATAGTAGTGTACATTCATCATTACCTAACTCATTTTAATTCAAGGAATGATCCACATTTTTCTTCTTGATTTCTCCAATTTGTAGAAGCAATATAGTATTCCTTGCTTGTAGATACCTTCAATGCTTCCTTGCAAGTATCTTGTTCATCTTGGAATTTTCCATTGGTATTATAGATGTCTGAGAGGCTGCATCTAATGTTGGGCATGATTTCATGTAAAAAAGAAAATTAGCAACACTACAAGATATAACTATTTCTCTCACTTTCATCAAGGTTTTGGCAAGGGTTTAGGAAAGAGTTTTCAACATTGATAACCTTTTTCCTTTGACACTTGGTGTTTCATGTGCTCCTCATATTTTCATCAAACATCAACCTTTGTCCCTTAATCTCTGAGCATGTAAACTAACCCCTTGAACTATCAATGAAGACATACCTCAAGGATGAAGACAATGCATATACCATTTAACACAAGGAACTTATAGAAGGATTTTATGCTTGACAGTTAATAAGTTTTGACAGAGTTTAAAAAAAGAAAAATAAGATTCTTCAACATAGTCTCATGTGCTTGTTTCATGCCAACTATCACATATGCATTGATTCCAAAACCATACATGCACCTGTTTTGTAGCAATATCAAAGCTCCTACAAACTTAATGCATCCACTCATTTACTACTGTCATGCATCTATGCTTTGCAAGATCAAGGATTCCACAAGAATGAAGACTACAGTCATCAAACTACCACCAAAACCATTGTTGATTGTAACACAAAAATTAGAGATACTTTGTCCAAGCACATTGGTCAAGACTACTAGTAAAGAAATGTAATCACCATTAGACAGACATCAAAGAACTTGGAAATCACTACAATGTCATCACTATGTATTATAAACTATTAACACTATTTGCAAGTCCTGATTACTGTCCACTTAGATGACAAGGTTCCATAGTCCTTCTCTCCCTAATATGAGAATGAAATTACCACTGTCATAAGAACTCGCATTATTGCAAGTAATCACACTGTCATTGAACATTGACAAATACTCCCAAAAGAAATATTGTCCTCACTCACTAACACCAAACAAAGTCACTATCTACATGAAATTCATAAAGGTTCATTGTTGTCAACAAATACCATCAATTCACAAGATTCCATAAAGAGTATATTGTTATCAAGAAAGCTTAGCAAACCACTGTCACTCTTGAACTCATCAAGACCACTAGACCATACCAAGTCTTGTTCACTTAAATTGCATTGTTCCTTTGAAATCATTAACAATTGTCAAAGTTCAAGATGCATACAACAAGCAGGGTCACAAAAAGAGACCAACCTTCCAACTTTTGATATCATAATCAATTGATGAACGCCTTTTGATATCAAAATCATTATGGAAAATTACCAGTGCACCCCCCCACTATTGATCAACAAAGATGAACATCATGAAACAAACAAAGCACCTACAACAATACTGACTTTGCATTATGCATAAAATTACTCAACTTCCTTGTTTTCTCGAGGAACTAAAAGAAATAAACACTGACCTAATCCCTCATACCTTGTATTGCATCTCATGCAGTAGGTGAAGCATTTTGTGTAAGATTCACTTGATTAGAGTCTTGCTTTCTTTTCCAAATCATCATAGGCTCCTTCTTTTGCTTGTTTAAAGTACTTGTTCTTTTGTTACACTTGCACTATTGTACTTTATGCCCAACATTATTACATCTAAAACATATAATATGATGAGTAGTAGGGTAACCATGATTACTTCTTGAAAAACCACAAAAATTCAAATCTTGATGTCTTTTTAGCAACCAACAATCTATTTTCATGTGTCCAAGCTTATTGCAGTTAAAACATACAACTTTGTAGTTATTATTTGACAATCTATAACCACATTCATTAGCTCCATGACCAAATTTGTGGCAAACATAGCAGTAACCTTGAAAATTACAATAGTTAATACCTCATTGAAAAATGTTGTCTAGTAGATGAAAGTAATGTGGACTAGTTGTTTCTTCTTCCAACTTTGTTGGTGCCTTTGTGTTGTCTTCTATTGGTTTCTGGTTTAGAAGCAGTAGTATGATACTCTAGATCTATCTTCTTTCTTGGTGCCTATTTAACCTTGAAACTGTAGGACCCTAAATCTGCATTGGATCATAAACAAAAACCATTAGTATTGTTAGTAAACCAAAGAAAACCAAAAGATCCCCTATAAGATTCATTTAATCACAAGAATGATGCCAAAGAAACAAGCAAACATAGAAGGGCATCATTCTAATGAATCAAACTAGCATCTTATAGTGGATTGGTGTCACATGTGCTAGTGACCCTTTCCCAACCCTTGATCAAAGCTTAAATTGAAAATGCTATGAAGATGGTGGAGTGATGATGAACAAAATCAAATCTCAAATGAAGAGAGTAACCTTGCATAAAATTGTGAAGGATTTGCTCAAAGATGAAGCTTGTATTTAAAGATTTTCAAATGCTGAGTGTTGAAGAGGGACCAATGTGGGACTAAAGATCAAGCCAATAAGATAAGGCCACTTTTCATCATGTGATTAGTTGATGTATATGCAAGATTTGGGAAGAGTGCCCAAGAGGGGGAATTTTTGAATTCAAATTTGCAATAAATTTTGAGAGGGGGACAAGAAAGGAGAGCAATAAATGCCCTGTTTGACTTGTCATGTTGAGAGAAAATGAGGTTTTAATAAATCAATAAAATTGATTTATTGTGCAAGTGGCTAGATCTAGATAATGCAAGTGGGATGGGATTAGCATTAGATTAGGATTAGATGATGATTATGCTGATTAATGCTAATTAGATGATTTGACATTTTGGACTTTGATAATTGATTTATTTAAATCAGAAAATGATGGAAAATGATTTAGGATTTGATTTAAATGAAGTCCTGATTTATTTAATTAAGTGGATGATGCAAGATGAAGGTTGAATGATAATGTTTATTTGATAAATGAATGGATGAAAATGCACTTGATTAATTGATGAATGGTCCTAATGCGACATCTAATTTGACTGAATCCGATCGAATGCATAATGTGAATTTTGCATGTCTACATTTTGCCCTCTTTGAAGCAATGTACTTATTGCGTTGGTTCAAAGAATAAACTTGCCGTAATCGAAATTTAAAAATTTCATGATTTTTCTGGATGCCCCCGGAAAGAAGTACCCTCGACATTGCCCCCTCGAGAGATCGAGCTAAAAGATTCGATTTGAGGGTCGATCTCGATAAAGAGGTTCAAAATGGGTGGTTATGGATGACGATGCAAATGAGATGATTTTAAGATGCTTAGAATAACAAATCTATATTATCCTAAACAACTTAAATGATGATATGATATGAGATGGATGAGATTGATGATGTAATATGCTATGATTATGCAACGGATGATTTATGCAGATGCTTAGACTAACAGATCTATATTATGATGATGATTATGCAATGCATGTGAAATGATTGATGTTTCCTATGATGTATGATATGGATGATATGTGGTATGTTGATAGTTTGTAGATGCAGGATGGATGCATGATGGATGCATGATGGATGCATGATGTTAGTGCGGAAATGAGATGATGACAAGAGGATCCAACAAGTCCATGATTGGTTGAGACTTTATTAGAGATGATGATGATAGATGATGATGATGATTTGCTTATCAAGGATTGGGATTTTCAAAGGGTCACTTACTTTATGTTTGATAACACGCCTAAGCACGATGCATCAAGGTATGAAGGACCAGGATGGCGTTGTACTTAGTGTGATGGAATTTGACTCGACAAATAGATAGGAGTATTCTTGTTCACACCTGACATACGGAAACCTTGCTAGGATGCACTTTAGAAGTCTCAAAATCGGACCAAAACAGGAAAGGTATAACCAATCAATGCAATAGTCAACAAGCTATCAAACATCCTCCATACATATCTAACAAAGCAAGTATTAAGCCAAGTTATTTTACAGAACGTCCAACAAGCTGTACAAAAGAATAATGATGTGCCCCATTCCTATCTCTCTAAATCCTTCGTTCGGATATCATCGAGAGGTCCTTGGAATGAGCGCAATAAGATAAATCAAAAGAAAAGATCAAGTACGCAAACAAGCCAATTTTCTTCATACCTCTAGCCAAAGGGATTTGTTTTGATAGGATAAGAATCCAAAGTGGTATCCATAAATGATGCCCATTGTCAGAACGATATATCCTAGGACATGCATTGTACAGGATGATGATGGTTTGATAAGTTGATTGATAGGCTATTGATATAAGGTCGACTGACATGTTTGCGACTGATCAAGAGTTTGATTTTGTTTTAATGGTTTGTTGTTTCGATTTTGATTTTACGATTGAAGTTTGATTTTGCCAATTGTTGTGATTGTTTCTGTTTGTGTTGCCAAAAGATGGAGATGACGATCAGTTTATTATGGATGATTGATTATTGCGGGTGCAAGCGAGATGAGGCAGATCGATTTTTTCAAATATTTGGATGTTTTTGATGTTTTTGGAATGTTTTGAGGCTGTTTTTGGTATTTTTTGGATTTTGCGATGTTTTTGATTTTGATGTCTTGGGGGCTGATCAAAGATTAGCCTTTCCTACATTTAAGCTCAGAGACGACGTAGTTCGGATTTAATGTTTTTGATGTTTTTTGACTTTTTGAGTGTTTTTTGGATTTTTGATATGTTTTGGATGTTTTTGGATTTTTCACATGATTTTGACGATTTGGATATGGATGTGTAATGATATCAGTGCTCTGTTTATGATTTTTGTTGAAGACCAAGCTAAGGTTGATTGATCGAGTCGGTGGATTGATGATGATGATAACATTGTTGAGGATACACAACAATGCAAGGATAGTGTTAAGCAACACAAAGATTGAGATGTCAATCGAATGGACGATGATAACATTGTTGAGAATACACAAAAATGCAATGATTTGATTGATTGGGATTGATGATGATAACATTGTCGAGGATACACAACAATGCAAGGACTGATTGATTGAGATTGATGATGATAACATTGTTAAGGATGCATAACAACGCAAGGATAGTGTTAAGCAACACAATGATTGGGAAAGATATCCCCAAGATGATGATGTTTTGATTGGATTTGATTGATCATGTTTGATGAAGCTTGGTTTTGAACAAAAGATGTTTGGATGATTTGATGTGACGTTTGACGTGCAGCTTAGATGCAACTGATAGTGATTGATGTTTGATGAAAGATGAAGCTTGATAAGGAACATGTTCTCGTCAAAATATGCCATGGGCTAGTGCTTCGGATTTTTGCTCACAAGTGGTTTGACCAATTTGATTTCATATTTTCCCATGTTCGGATTGCCACATAAGTTGGAGGATATAGATCAAGATTTATTCTCGAAGCAAGATGTACATATCTGCCCCCAATGTCTAGCAATGTATGGAATGTCATGGATGGATGCTCAGATAAGTGTATGGATGGATGGATACGCAAAGGATTCTAAGGATTATCTTGCGATAAGATAAGGTGTTCAGATAACGAAAGCTCATTGGATAATGCTTCATGGCTCAGATAATGCTGCATAGGATAGGATCAAAGAAAATGACCCATGTCAAGATGTTTTACCGTAAGCAGGTGTAAAGTGTGCCCCAAAATTTTACCAAGATCAAGATAACTTGCATGATGGACGTAGATAGATGTGAATGGATTGGATAAATGGTTCATGGATGGATGGATTTATTATGGATAAGATGGATGGAATGCTCGATTTATTACGGATGGGATGAGATGCTTTCACCTGAACTGGCGCACGTAGATGCTCGATTCTACTCATGACGCCTGTTTGCCAGGTTTTCGTCATGGTCTTGCCCAAAGTGCCACCGTAGTGGTTTTCACTAGAGGACGATTTTTTTCTTTACTATTTTCAATCCTTTTTATGATTTTTTTTGGATTTTCATATTTTTTGATTTTTTTGATTTTTCTGAAAGATTTATGCTGAACCACAGGGTGTCGCTGATGTAGAGGCCCCTGTCATAATGTGCCATTGATATCCTACTTGAAGAAGCTGCTTTGCTAAGATACGTGCACTTGAATGCAACTTTTTGGATTCGTGATCTACTTCATTGATAACAGGGTTAACTCTATCTCTGTGCGCACATCGCGATAGATTGCCTTCTGAATCCTTATGATGAAGGGTCGTTGCCAATACATGGTCAATATGAGAATTGGATATTATGCATGGAGGCGTGGATGGAGTGTGCTTAGGGATAAGAGATAGATTGGTTGATAGTTTGGAACCTTTGACTCTTCAAACTTGGGAAGATGAGCAATGATGGGTGGATACGAAAGTGTGCATGGAATTAGGACCAACTGCTTGATACACTTTGTACGTCGCTTGAAAAGCACGCTTTTGATTTTGTGGACGTCTTTGATGGATACTTTTCCCTCTTGTATTTTGCCCCATAGTTTCTTTGACTAATGGAGTTTGATAGGGATGATCTTTCTTTGTATTCTTTGGTATCCATATGTACCTGATTTGTCCATTATGCTTCTCAGCTTCTTTTGATTTGATAATGTTCTTCGTACTTTGATTCAGATATTCCTTTTGACGTTGGTCCCAATTCGTGGATGGGGTGATGGGTGGATGAAGATTCATGGCGTGACTAGTTGTAGTATTGGCACCAGTTTCATCATAAGGACTCTTCGTGCTCCTTATGTTGATGTTTGCTTGAGACGAGGTTGCCCCCAGTATCGTGGAAGTAGTACCTTCATGCTTTGATTCTGCCTGTTCTGAGATCTCTTGTTTAGAATGCACTCTCTGATAAATGACCACCGTAGGTGACGTTGTTTCAATTTGTTGCTCTACTAACTCTGGATGTTCTATCTGACTTGTTTCCTTGAGCTGATAATGATGGATATCTTTATTCATGATGTCCTCAATCTGATTTTGGGACATATTTGATCCTGATGTTGACAACTCCGTTTGATTGTAGGAGTTAAGAATCTGCTCTTTTTGTGTAACACAATCTTGTTCTAGATGAAGATCATCTATGTGTCCATCCATAGAAAGCATCTCATGGGTAGATGGAGGAGTAAGTGCTATGTGGATGTGATCATCTTGTGTGGATAGGAGAATATCCATTAGATCATTGTAGTATCTTGGGGATACAAATTTTTGATCTTGATTTATTTTGGGATTGCATTCGATATGCTTTGGATCAAGCTCTTGACATGGGTCGGTTTCAAAGGATGGATCGCTTACAAATGGTGCTTGGATATCTTCATTATACATGGTAAGTGGCTCAATATCCTCAAGTGTCAAGTTTAGGGTTCTTTCAGTATCTGTAACCAGGCGGTCAAAGGGGATCAACATGTTTTGAAAAGGACCATTGCTAGACTTTGGTGAAAGATTTTGATCATGCTTTGGAATAAATTCTTGAGATATGTCCTCTAACTCGTAAGGCGATGTAGAGACATTTTCATCATGATCATTGGTTGATGGTTCGTGCATTATGTCAATAGGATCAAATAATCCCAACACTCCTTGAAAGAGATCACTAAAAAGTGGCTCTTGATATATGGTGAGTTGATCATCGGATTGTGTAGATATATCTTCAATGTGCTCCTCGATGGAGAGGTTTTGATCATTGTTTTCGATAATTGCAATGGAGAGATTGTGAATGTCTTCGACCATAGGATCAAGTGATGTTGATATTTCTTGAATTGGCTCATTGTTGAGTTTTGTTGGTGGATTTTGATCATGATTCAAAAGTGACTCTTGACATATGTCGATTTGATCCTTGGATGGAGTAAACGTGTGCTCAGTGATAGATTGATCTTGATCCTTGTTTTCAATAGTTGTCATCTTTTGTGTTTGTGCTCGTGTTGGTTGGGTAGCTTGAGATGCTTGGACAACTTGAGAGGATTGTTTCACTCGTTGAGCTTGTGTTGCTTGTTGCATGGCTAGATATTGTTGGAATCCCTTTTGAAAAGTAGCTTGTAATGTCGCGTTGTATTGGATTGATGTGGTGGAAATTGCTGGTGGTGGGGGTGGTGGTGGATTCAAAATCATGTTGGATGTAGTGACAAGTGTTTGAGATACGCTCGGAGTGATCATGGTAGTGAGAGGTTGAGATGTGATGGGTGTGATAGTGGTGTTTGGAATGATTGAAGGGATAGTGATGGTTGGGATGAATGAAGTGATAGGCCCTTGGGAGACCATATTTTGATTGGTTGGGATCATCATTGTTGTTTGATTAGATACCATTTGTTGGTGCGATGTCGATGATATATTCGAATGATTTGATGTGATGGTTTGATTGATGTTAGGTGGATTGATTTGGATGGCGTGATTGGTGTTAGGTAAAGGGGGAAGCCCTAAACCAAGGAATGATGTAGGTAATGGTGGTGGAGATTTCCCTTCGCGCAATGCCTCAACTATTTTGGAAAGTTCCGCAATTTGATCTCGCCAAATTTTTTCTTGATTTTGATCTTGACTCACTTGAGATAGTTGATTTGGCTTGTGTTCAAGTAGTTTTGGCATGCATGCTTGCGGTTTTTGAATGGGATCATGGACGAATGGATTTTGGATGACGTTTTGATTTGGGATGATGTTCAGATTTGGCATGATAGGATGAACAATGTTGGCATTGGGAATCATTTTTCCAAAGGTTTCTGAGTTAGGATTCACGTTTCGAAAACTTTCACTTGGTACATCCACATTTGGTTTGTAGGGATTTTGTGGAATGACATTGTTTTTTTCAAGGCTTACGTATTGATTATTCGATTGGTGGATTTGTAGGTTTAGATCTATCATTGGGAAATGTGTTCCAAACTTTGACTTGGGCATACCCACACTTGTTGTACCATTGACATTTGTCAAAGGCAATAATCCTATGCATGGACTTTGATAATTGATAGGAAATGCAAGGCTTTGAGGATTCAACTGATTTAGATTACTCAAGATGTATGGATCAAGTGTATATTCCATGCTCTTCTTGTGTTTTGACCTTGTTATGAAAGTGACCTCTAAGGTTCTTAGGACCAATGGCGAGATGGAGGATGAAATGTGAATGATATGAGTGTTTGAACGTTTAGGGATTTTGGATCAATGCTAGACTTAGGGATTTTGATTTTGATTGTTTGATGTGGATGATGAACTTGTAAACCCTAAGATGTTGGATGTTATCTTTAGGATGAACTTGTCAAAAGGTTTGCTAATTCAATTAGATGTATGAGAAAGGATACATTCCCACACACCTAATTGACTTTGATTTGTTTAAGGATGTACCCAAGTCTAGAATGATGTTTTCAAAGCTCTAAAGTTGTTTGGATGGATGAATTTTGATAAATGTTTGGATGGATGATGGAAGTTTTGATGATCCTAAGAGACTTAGAGAGACTTTGTTTACTAGGCCAAGGTATTGAAGAACACACTTTTCTCTAAGAGCAATCAAAAGACCAATATGACCAAGAGATATCAAGCACATGTGTGGGGTCCAATTTGTTATCTTTGCTTAATGGCTTTATTTTACCAAAAACACTCTCTTTGATTAAGGTTTCAAACTAAGATGTCCAATGTCTTAATTTCTTTAAACCCCACAAGATATTTTATGTGGAAATTCAATGAACTTAAGGCAAGGGTTTTCCTATTGTTTACCCAAGAAGACAAATTGAGGTATAATCCAATGCTTAGGAACCTCTACAGACGTGAATCCGCAGGGAAAGCAGTAACATATGGATTGATTCAATGATATTTATCTTCAAGAGGGTTTGAAATTTTGAGAATCATGTTGAATGTTTGTTTGCAAAATATTTTCGAATACACACTATGTTTTCAAACAAAGAATAATTACAAGCCCTATGGATGTGTAAGACAATATTTTTTGGATTCCCACTTGGACAAGTCCAGCTACGCTTATCTCTAGCGGATGGTTAGATGCTTGACCCCACTGGCTCCCCTCCACGGCTCATTGCGTCAATGGGGGCAGTAGCATCAACACCCATGAAACTCCCATGGCGTGCTTTCCATCTCTACTAGAAGACCGTAAGAGTGTGGGGTGGCTTGAGCGCGTTCTTGCACCAACAAATAGATTAAGGATTTTGGAAAATTCTAGCACATGGGTTCTAGTAAGGACTTTCGTTAGTGGAGATTGACCCACATCCGGCAAGAGTCCCCCTTCGGATCCATCTGTCGGCCAACCACGTGATTATGGCGTTTAACCAAAACCCTCATTTATATCCCGGCTGGAAATACTCTTGGCTTTAGAGTGTTACGGTTGAGTCGTCCCAGGTGAGTACTTTTTCCCCAAGGCAGGCCCTCTAAGATAAACAAAAGCGAGCAAAGACACAATCCGTAACTCGATCGATCTTTGATGGCACAAAGAAAGAGAATGTACGCGAAAATTCCCTTACTCACACTCGCACAAGATGTTCAATTTTTAAGCCCAAATTGAAGTATTTCAAAGCAATAAAATGTATTTTGAGTGTTTCTCTTGCACCCTAGATCGCACGAAGCGCAAGGGGAGAGGATACGCACTCAAAAGACAAAATCACACAAATCAAGCACTTGTTCGTTTTATACCCTTCAAAGCAATTGTGAGTTCGTTTTAAGCACCAAATGAAATATGAAGATTGCTTGTCTAATTTTTTAACCCAAAACGAACTCTAGTAAGTTTGTCCTAAGATTCGTTTTAAGTCTTTTGCAATGAAAATAAAATTGTTTGTTTTAGACCCAAACGAAAATTAGTGTTCTAAAACGAAAAGACAAACAACTTCGTGAAATAGTGTTGATCAACACTTAAAGTGTTAAAAAAACACATTGTGTTTTCAAAAAAAATTTCCCTCCTTTCGTTTTCGTTTGATAGCTTTCTTTTTCGCTTTGCTCCTTTTCGCCTTTGCTTTTCCTTTGTACCTTTTTTTGCCTTCGTTGTTCGTTTGTACCTTCATTGTTCATTTGTACCTATAAGATAAAAAGACAAATCATGTGAGAATTAGAAAATTAAATTCATTTTGATCATTTACTCCAAACAACAACATGGTTTCAATTTGAAAGAGAAAATGATTTGGATGTTTATGAAAAAAGAGATGGATGTATAATTGTATCACACTTTGATATCGATTTCATTGAGAAGATACCACATTTGCTAGACCCCTTCCTTCACACTTTGACATTGACAAGTATTAAGCCCATGAATCAACCATAAAGAATGAACCTCTCAAAAAACACCCTCCTAATCCTCAAATGTTGACTTTTTGAAAGCTCAAACCATAAGGATACATCTTTCCCAAAGAATCACTCTAAGTTTCAAATTTTTAGCTATTTCCAAAAGACCATAATGATGAAATTTGATAGCTATCTCAAAAACATGCTCACAACTATTGATCATTTAAAGATAAAATTTCAATGATTTTCAGGCAAGTATACATGAAGCAAATTTTCAAATACTTGAACACATTTATGATATAGAGCATATGTCAACTAATAAGGTTGGTTTCTACTAGTTTGCAGCTCTCATTGAAAACAGCAGGTCCCTTAGTAGAAGTATTTGAAATCTGCACTCATGGAAGTATTTCACCTTTATTGATCAAGCAGTAATGTGAACATAAAGTCTCTTCCACGCGCAGTAAAATAATACCACCAATAAATGCAGATGCACAGGCAATAACTGTAAATTGTTTTGACAGATCGCCTTAAAGCGACATGATGGCAGCAAATGTGATTTGTTTTGATAGGCAGTCAATGCGGATTGTTATCTTTCTCTGGGACAGCACAGGAAGACTATCATTGAATGAATGTCATTCTAAAATGGACATTATTTCATGGAAGGCGCTGTTTGGATATTCAACACAAAGTAGCTTTATTGAATAAGGCGTTTGAAACTTTCAAGCAACTGCAGTTGGTAGGCATATTTTAATTCCTCTATCTCTGACTATCATCAATAATTTTTGGAAATTGCTATGTGTTTAGAGATTTGTGGTTTTATTTCTAACGTAATTTGCAAGTGAGACAGTAAGGAGACAAGTGACAGGCAGTAAAGGCGTAATAAGTGGAACAGATCTCATCATGACCCATCGACATAAAATCTCTAGATTCTCCTAAGCATACGGTTGTATACTTTCAAATATCAGTCGCCCTTTAATTCCCAATTTTTGATTGGTTGGGTATCCGTCGCTAAAGGTACAATCAGTGACTAGATCCTTCTCCATTGGCTCGGCCTGGTCACATCTACATCTGCGAGCACTACTGCGGATCACAGAGAAGCAATACCAACCGCGGCTATGGGGGACGTACTTTTGTTATCCTTTATCACAAAGTTCTCCACCTATCACTTATCTGCCTCTAGACATGGCTGTATTGATACTTAATAGTTTACTTGCCTAACAGGATTCTACCCGCATGACCCATTCTTTTTTTTTTTTATCTCTACCGAACTAAAGCCAGTTTTTTAACTTTATAACTGAATCATACTTAGTAAATGTGTATACAGGCTCATAAGAAATGCATTGATTGGTGTATACAGTGATTCAGAGTTGTGCCTGAAGCGGTTGGAGGAATCAATGCAATGGGCAGCTGTAAAAATATGCGCCTAAAAGTCAATTTTCAAAATCCTTTAAAAGCATGTGCAACGCCAAATTCCTGCAGCCTTTGTTTAGATGCTATTTTATAGAATGTATTGATAGCAAGATATGTATAAAAAAGATAAAAATGTAGATGACTTAATGAATGGAGCAGGTTATACGCCCAACAACCCTCTGACTGGCATCCTCCCTTCAAAGACAAATGCACAGTCACAGGAAGACATACGCTGTTGGACAGAATGCTTGACAAATCGTTTCAAAGAAAGGAAACAAGATGGATACATTGTGTGACAGAAGGCCTCGTGGAAATGTGGTCTCAAGGAACGCTATATTTGCAGAATACATACTAAATGGATTTGTAATTCAAATGCAGCTGTTTCGATTGAAATTGATTTAGCTCCAAATCTCTAAAAAAAAAGAACTTTCAAAGTATCATAACCGGAAGATATAAAACCCGTGACCCTAAATGTTAATCAAGAAATCTTCCAGCTAATGACAGCGGTGGCATAGAGCTGTGTCCAACAATCTTTGACCTGCAACCTTACCAGAAACCAAAAAAAAACACAACTCTTTATGGCAAATGCAATCTGAGTGGCTTTAAAGCAAATACATCATAGGAAAACTACAGAAGCTCTTGGTGTTCCCTAACAGAATACCGACTGTATGCAAAAAAAGAAAACAAAAACCTATCTTGTAAGATTTTCAAAAATAAGCATCATAGACAACCAAAGAATTATGCATCTTTGGTGTAAAGCTAAATGCATCCACTCCTAATAAACAACCCTCCTTCTAGCGCCATTTTGTAGGACCCTAAATCTGCATTGGATCATAAACAAAAACCATTAGTATTGTTAGTAAACCAAAGCAAACCAAAAGATCCCCTATAAGATTCATTTAATCACAAGAATGATGCCAAAGAAACAAGCAAACATAGAAGGGCATCATTCTAATGAATCAAACTAGCATCTTATAGTGGATTGGTGTCACATGTGCTAGTGACCCTTTCCCAACCCTTGATCAAAGCTTAAATTGAAAATGCTATGAAGATGGTGGAGTGATGATGAACAAAATCAAATCTCAAATGAAGAGAGTAACCTTGCATAAAATTGTGAAGGATTTGCTCAAAGATGAAGCTTGTATTTAAAGATTTTCAAATGCTGAGTGTTGAAGAGGGACCAATGTGGGAGTAAAGATCAAGCCAATAAGATAAGGCCACTTGTCATCATGTGATTAGTTGATGTATATGCAAGATTTGGGAAGAGTGCCCAAGAGGGGGAATTTTTGAATTCAAATTTGCAATAAATTTTGAGAGGGGGACAAGAAAGGAGAGCAATAAATGCCCTGTTTGACTTGTCATGTTGAGAGAAAATGAGGTTTTAATAAATCAATAAAATTGATTTATTGTGCAAGTGGCTAGATCTAGATAATGCAAGTGGGATGGGATTAGCATTAGATTAGGATTAGATGATGATTATGCTGATTAATGCTAATTAGATGATTTGACATTTTGGACTTTGATAATTGATTTATTTAAATCAGAAAATGATGGAAAATGATTTAGGATTTGATTTAAATGAAGTCCTGATTTATTTAATTAAGTGGATGATGCAAGATGAAGGTTGAATGATAATGTTTATTTGATAAATGAATGGATGAAAATGCACTTGATTAATTGATGAATGGTCCTAATGCGACATCTAATTTGACTGAATCCGATCGAATGCATAATGTGAATTTTGCATGTCTACAGAAACTCTATCCATCTTTTGTCTCAAATATTATTTCATATTGAGACTCATCTTAAACTCTTGAACTTTGTCCTTTTTCATGCCCTAATCCAAAGTTGTCCTTGTGATGCTTTTTCTTATTCAGCATCTCATATAACTTAATGGTGCTTTGTTCAAATTTTTGATTTCTCTAAATCTTGACACTTTCAAGATCTTTTCTTAGACTAGTTACCTCTCCTTCCATTTTTTGACACTTAATATTTTTAACTTTCAAATCAGAATTTGCTACATCTGCTATCCTTTTACACTCTTGGACTTCTAACTTCAGACTAATGATTAATTTGTCTAATTCTTCTTGTCTTTTTATTAGCAAATTATTCTCCTCCTCCATCTTGTTTCCTTCTTCAACCTCTATTTTTAAGGAGATGATTAACATGTTAGAATCTTCAATCTCAATTTTCAGTGAACTAATTTCAAATTCTAATCTTTTACAATTGTCCTCTTTTATCTCTGTCTTGTTCTCGAAGGCTTTTTCTTGTTGAATTTGGTCTTTTAAAATTTGGTTCTCTTTCCTAAGTTTTTTAATCTCAGCTAAGGAAACACATAATTCTCTCACAAAATCAATTTCAAATTCTTCTATATCTAATTCATTCATTTCAACCACAAATTCATCAAGTTCTATATTAGACAACTTCTCTTCCACAGGCTTTGGATTCTGTTTAGGCATTTCTAATTTTGCATACTGTGATTTTTATTTCTTATTCCTATTCCTTCTACTTTTTCCCCTATCAGCCACAACACTCCAATACCAAGGACCCTTAAGCCGATTAGGATTGTTAAATCAAGGGTTTGGCTTTGATACCACTTGTTGGAGTGAAGAAGACACTGAGAGGGGAAGGGTGAATCAGTGTCTTAAACAAATTTTAAATTTTTCCTTAAAAAGAATTGAATAATTTATACTTTTAATATTTCAATGATAAACACATTCATGAAATGAATGAAATCATTAAAGAACTGAAATAAGAAATATTAAAGCAAACCAAAGATAAACACAGTCTTGAAACATTATCACATCAAAGCAATGAGACCATAAGACAAAGAATTTGACGAGTGGAAAACCCTCTATGGGTAGAAAAACCACTCCAGAAATGATGCCTCACTGGCTTAATCTGAAAAACTTTTTGTTTACAATGCCTCACTAGCAATACTATCTTACTAATAGATTTCAAATGCCTCATTGGCAATAAAACAATGCCTCACTGTATTTTCAAGAATGCCTCACTGGTATATTTTAATCACAAACAATAAGAAAGTAAGATTAAGAGGGTTACTCTGTTTCACTGTATAACCATCACTTTTAGAGGATCAATACATTAATATCCTAAGAACTCATAATGGAAGTCTTCAAAATATTAAATGTATTTTACAACTTTTACAAGATAAATTTATGTATTATGTCCAAGAATGACAACTCTGTCATAGTATATGATATTACAATAAAATCATCAATCTCAGAATAGTGCCAAATCACTATTTTTATAACACTCAAAAAATAAAATTGACTTTTGTCGTCTGTCAACAAAATATCTAAAAATTCCATAACTATTTTTGACACTGTGTTCTACTGTTTTACCAAACATAATTTTCTATCAATTAAATGAACATTATGCATTGTAGGATTTTGTAATATGCTATTATATACAAGGTTAACATTGTACCCTAGCAATGGAGTTTTTTAGACACAAAACAATAAACCCACATATGTAAAGAATAAGAGAGTCTATGTGAAACCATAATGAACATGAAGACCACAAAAATTAAAAAAATTGTGCTTCAAAGTAAGAATACTTGGTTGAGCAACAATGTTACCAGAATGAAACATGGAAGTCGACCAACTAAAACTTTTTGTGCCTAACACCCATTTTTCTTCCACTGTTAAACCACCTGAAGCTGAGCATTGTCTTTTCAAGCTCCGCCGACACCTCATTCTTCAACTTCCCACAAACCCTAACCTTCCTTGTGCTCTTTTTCAAAAGTGTGTTCAAGAAGCTTCAAACATGTGACAAAAATGAAACAATGAAATATCAGTGTTTGTTTCCTTAATGTCTTGCAAATGTATTATGGCATCCATCCCCAATAATATTTACTTTGTAAACTATTGTATCGGCCTTGTCAGTGTGTTCACCACTCAAATTTCCTTGTGAACATAATCATCAAGTAGTAAATATATACCAAGATAAGCACCACTCTTACATTTACTTTTATAGTAATGCTTGATAATGTCAACTCTTATGAATAATAAGTTATTAAAAACTTATTCATCTCATGCCAACTAAATTTCTAATGTTTTTCCATTAGAAATAGTGACAAAACATTAACCCTTATACGATAGGTATGAATAAGATCTCAATACCTTATGAAAGATAAGATTGAACACAAACCAAGATCTTTATCATATGACCAGAAAAGTATTGCAACATGAAAGATAAGATTGAACATAAACCAAGATCTTTATCATTGTCATACTAAAACCAAACATCTGTCATCAATTTTCATCAAGTTCCTTTGTGTGTCTTTGACATCAAGGGAAACAATTGTGAGATCCAACAAGATAAACATTCCACAATAATGAAACTAATCAAAAATCTATCATTCCAATAATAGACAATCCACTGGAAAACTACTTAGCAAAAGCACAATAAATCCACATAGTACACACCATAACTCAAAGATTACACATGCATGAACTTCACCATTGTCTTTCTATATTGAAATAATAGAAAAACAATAAAAATAGAAGAGTTTTTTTAATCTTGATAATGGTTTCTTGAAGACAACTGTTTTAGAAATTAAAATAAAAAGTCTTTGAAGTATCAAGAGAGCCAAATTAAAGGAAATAACATAAAAAATAAAAACTAAACAACGGTCCCACTCCTAGCACTGATTCCTTCACTTTCAATTATTTGAACCTCCTTCTCCTTTAGTAATGCCTCATGTGCCTTTACTGTAAGGAAATCAATGGAGCGCATCTCATAAAAAATCCATAACAGTAGTGCTTTTGGTAACTTTCATTTCGATTAGGTTGCCTCAAAGACACGTACAACTATGTCCTAAAGCAGAAATAGACAGTTATTTCCTACATTAATCCTTCTGAGAGAAGCACATGTAAATTCAACAACATGCATTAATAGATTCTCTAACAAAACCAATATAGACATGAAAGATGAGACAAAAATAGAACACAAAGATTTTACATGGGGAAAACCCTTTCGGGCAAAAAACCCCACTCTCCAAAGTTGGAGCCATTGTATTATTCAGCAACAGAAAGTTACAATATAGTTTCAGGCTCTTAGCCTTTTAGATATTACATCTTGTTCATTCTGGATACAACTGGTAGCAAACTCTCAGAGAGATCACCCATGGAATTCATGATCAAGAGAGATTCCAGCAAAACTCTGCCTCTCTCTTCCTCTGCTTCGACCTCATGGCCTCGGCCTTCCAGCCAGCCACTCGGTCCTCACTATCTCTCTCTCACTGGCTCTCAACTCTTTAGCTCCTTGGCTTATCAGCTCCCCTCTCTCCTACTACTCCAGAATGTCCAATGCATACATATATGCATTTGTTCTCAATAGTCAGAAAGCAATCTTCGGCTCAACATCATCATCATAACGAAGATGTTACCACTCTGGTGTAGATTTTTCCTTCCACACAGAAATGGTTGCAACGGTTCACATTCTACCTTCTTAGGTTGGTCCACATCACACCACGTCGGATAGTCTTCACTCGGTCAACAGTGATCAACTTGTGTCGCATGTCGGTGAGACACAAGAAGTGTCTCCCCGATGCCACAAGACCCATTTACATGTTGTCGCCAAGAGTCGTCTCCATCGGCAAGAGGTTACATCGAGCTTACAAGTTGCATCGACCTCAACATGCACATCGGTGAGACTATCACTATCGCCAGGAGATCACATCGAGATTCATGTTATATCGAACACCAAACAACAGTTAGCAAGACATATCATGTTCACTAAGACTTCATACCGAGCTCAGGAGTCATATTGAAAAGTCCTTCTGTCAGACAGACATTCCACATTTGCTGAGACTTCATACTGAAGTCCTTATGTTTCTCTGATGACTCCATTCGCTAAGAGTCTCATCGAAAACACCTGATCACATGTTGCTTTGTTGGCCAGACATACCGTTGTCACCAAGAGGTTACACTAGGCCTCTTATGTTACACTGAAGTCACACAACCATTGGCAAGACCAACACCTATCACCAAGACTTCACGCCAAAGTCTCCAGGTTACCCTGACCCCACCTTTCGCCAGGAGTCATGTCAAACGCATCCCACACCGTCGGTGAGACAAATGCCCGTTGCCAAGACTTCATAGTGAAGTCTTCAAGTCATACCGATGTGTTCCACTGTCAGCGATAGAATCAACCTTCAGAAAGAATTCTTACCGAGGCTTCCATGTTATCCCAAAACCACTGTTCGCCAAGAGTCACACCAAACCGATGACCCCACTTGCTGTCAGTGAGACTTCTGATATTCGATGAGACATCATATCAAAACAAGCCTTCTGGCCAAGATTCTCCCTGATGTCTTTTAGTGTTACATTGTCACCAAGACAATCCTTCATCACTGAGACTTGACACCGAGACCCTTAAGTTACTCCGAGTGTATACAGTCGGCCAGACATCTCCCAGTCGCCAAGAGATCTTGAATGTTCAAGTCACCCCGATGACTACAATCGGTGAGACATCTCCCTGTCGCTAGGACCACATACCGACACACTTGAGTTACCCCGATGATCCAGTTGCCATAGGTCACACCAACATATGCTAGGAACCCGATAACAAACCCTTTTGTCACCGAGAAATTCCATATCGGTAAGAGGTCTCACCGAGTCTCCATGTCATAGCGATAGGTCCATTCAGAAAGACAAAAAAAAAGTCACATCGACATGAGCAAAACACAAGATTACTGAACTACCAGTTGGCCAGACAACATGAATGTCACATCGACCATGCTTTCTCAGAGGTTTCAGCCTATGAGATTGAGGCATATTTTCCAACATTTACTCTTTTCCTACATTCCTAGTACTTGGTGATAATTGCAAATATGTCCTTGTTCCTTGGCATTGTAGTAATCTATAACTTGGTTCTCCATTTTCCCAAAGCAATTTCAGACTCAATCAACATCTCAGATCTTTTCTCTTCTCCAAATTTATAAGTCTTCAAGTGGATCTGCATTCCACTGAGTGTTGAGAAGGACTCCCATGTCACTGTAGTAGGATCAACTATTTCTTTATTGAATATATCTCTAAACTTCAAAGAGATCTCTTTTATATCTAGAATCCTTTCATCATACTCATCATTAATTTCCACTCCTTGAATACAAGAATCTTCTTTGATTTCCATCAACATTTCAAGATATTGATCAAGTGTGTTATTAATTTCCTTCACCAGATTATCATACATATTCAATTTCCATTCCAATGAAACAAACCAAGAAGGGTCTAGCTCCTTAGGATTATTCATAATTTTCTCACCAATTAATATCTTTTGATCCATAGAGATCGATTCTTTCATTTCTTAAGAGAGCACATAGAGACTAGTTTGATCTTTTTTGACCTACTAAAGTTCTGTTACTAACTCCTTCCTCTTGTTAATAACTCAAGTGTAAAAGAGAACAAATTTATTTATAAATAAGGTAGCCTCTTGAAATATTTTATCGATCCCCTCACAAGTAGCTCTAGAATAGATCCTATTCTATTTAATTTGTTGTATGGTGAGAAAATCGATTCCCTCTACCTGAGAACTTGAGGCTTCATCAGATGTAGGAGGAGTGACCATGAAATAAATAAAGTTACCTAACATGAGGACTTGATATTGCATTTTTATATTTTCTTTCTTCTATTCATTCACTCTTTTAATCAAGAAATTGACTGAATAATTGGCATGGTACACATCACCTTCCCATGTTGGAGGCCCCATATCAACATGTGTGACTTTGTAGTCTGCCTCTGTTATTTCATCTTCATTTAAATCCTTCATAGGCTCAACAATTTATAACATTTGATTTCCAGAAGTAGCATCAGTCACCATCCTTGGCATCCTCCTAGATTTCTTAGGTATTGAAGAGATTTGAAGTAACTTTGCAACTATATCCACTCCAACTGTCATTGTAGGGATATGCTTTCTCCTCTTTTGCACTACTTTTTTCAGCCATCTTGGGGAGGCTACTACCAGACCCAAATCTTCATTTCCACTAATAGTTTATTTAGGAGTGCTAGGAGTGAAAGGTGGATTTTTAGCCGAAGAAGAGAGCAATTCAAATAGAGGGGGAAAGATATTATCTTCAACAATCTGTTTAAAGATAACTTCAGAATCTACATGCACAAGTTTTTCTTGATTGGTCTTCCTTTTAGGGTTATGAGAAAGCACACTTTCTTGTTCATAGATGGTCTTCAACTTGATTGTTTCTTTAGGCCTATCACCATCACTTCCTGACTGAGAATTTGCACTAGAGGACCTAATAGAGGGTTTCCTCGATGATACACTTGCACCCGATGCTTGCGTAGATGCCTATTCATTCTTGTCATCATTTCCCATCCAACCAATCCTGGGTTCTTTTAAGCACTGGGGAAACACGTACCCTCATATCTAAAATTTCACTTTGGCTCCAATCAACCCTAGGGTGGGATTTATCAGGAAATTTTTCATATCCAATATCTATGATTGTTGCATCCTTAGCTACATTTTTAGGAATCTAAAATGATAGAATAAAATCCTGTAACTTTTTTAGCATTATCCTCATATAATCTCTTATCAAAACTTCATTCTCATTGATACAATCTTCCCATAAATATTTGATAGATGGGTGATTCTGATATAAGCTCCCTCCATAGAGATTTTGCTTCACAAAACCCTTACTATCAAAATTAGCTCTCATTGATAGATACTTGAGGTTATATTCCTTGAGAACTCCTTCAGCTCCCCTGGACACCTAGTTTTTTTTTCACATAAAAGAAGGGGTCTTCAATGGGAATACATACCCTTGTTTCCCCATGTTCATATACTTAATATTAACCATGTCCATTTGTCTAAAAACTTCCAAAAATATCAGTAAATATTTAGGATACCGAGGTAATTTCAATGGGGATTTCTCAAAACCCCCTATTCTCAAATAGGAAAACTTATCAAATTGGATATAAAAACTCCCAAAATTTGATACAAGAGAAATATATTCAGGGGAAAGGCACATTTTTGGATTTCCATCTAGATTCCTCACGACCTCCATTAAAAATGCATCATTAACATGACAAAAATCACCCATTCCAAATTGTAAGTGAACTGAGGAAAGAATTTATACATAGGCATATCAGAAGCTAGGGTTCCTTGTGGCTCTAACCCAAGCCAAAAGGACCTCTAACTAGCTACAATGTACATTAGGAAAAAACACATACAAAAAGTAGCAATCTTATGGAAATTAATTAATTGCTCATTCAAATGGAAGAAAATAACTTTAGTCTAGTCAATGAAAATGTTCTCATCATAGATTATCAAGATAAATTGGTACATAAAATCCTCAAATAACTCAACTTGTGCATTCCCAACAATGTGATGCAATAAAGCAATAACATCTACAATTTCTTCCTTAAAATGCACTCTTTTGAGTTTAGTCAATATTTGCGACTTACCTTTCCTTTCAGACTTCAACAAGGTTTTTTCCATGGATTTCTTACACCATTCTTCATTTTCTTTGAAAAATTCACCTGCGACTGTGATAGACATGTCTTCTACAAGCTCCCTTTTTGGAATCCTCAGTTTTGCAGGAAACAACTTCAGGAAAAATTTATGCAATTACAATCCCATCCGTGACTAATTTCCTGTGTCTTCGGAATGTACCTTCTCGCACATGCACTTATCAAGTCCACATTCAACACACCTTCTAGAAACCCTCCAACATGAGCTAGCCCACTTTATAATAGTTTTATATCCAACTCAAACTTCTCGTCACTCTCCAGGCGCACCCAAAATTCTTCTAACTTAAAAGGTCTGAGCTCTATATCCCTTACACGGAGCCAACATCCACTCTGCATGAGCGCAAATTCGTGGAGATAGATTGTTTTCACTTGAGAAGTACTAGCATTGACAAAGAACGAGAATGCAGGCTAAGTGTCTAAGTAAAAATTTGACACCCACTTATGTCATTATTTTTGATAGGGTGTGCATTAAACACAACATTCAATTTCATTCCTCGAAAAGATAGCCTTTAAACCTACATGCTTTTTGAAATTCTTGAAAAGACAACTCAAAGTTAGTCCGTACATAGCATTCAATGAGATGTCAGATGACAATGCCTTTGAAAGGAAAAATAAGTCCATAATATCATGTGGTGGATAAAACTTGGAACCTTAGAACCAAAGATTGAAGTTTTGAGGTTCTTGAAACTTCCAACCCACCGACTACAAAGATGACCAAGAAAGACTTGCAACTCAAAAAAGTGAACCAAGTGGGGGAATTAGGAAGTTATGAAAATTTAGAACTTTGTGACAAGGTTATAAATTATAAAACTCTGAGGACTAGAAACTAAGGTTAGGAAAAGCACCTAAACTATGACTTTGAGTGATAGTAACCACAACAATGAAACTAACCAAAATCTATCATTCCAATTCCAATAATAGATAATCCACTGGAAAACTACTTAGCAAAAGTAGAATAAATCCACACACCATAACTCAAAGGTTACATATGCATGAACTTCACCATTGTCTTTCTATATTGAAATAACTCTCTCATCCTCCACCAACTACAAAGATGACCAACAAAGACTTGCAACTCAATTACTCAACAAAGTGAACCAAGTCAGGGAATTGGGAAGTTGTGAAAATTTAGAACTCTGCAACAAGGTTATAAAACTTAGAGGACTAGCGACTAAGCTTTTTTTTCTCCATTATTTTGAGTATATTGTCTCTCCAATTGTAACATTTTACATGAATTATTAATGAAATATGATCAATGATCTTTCATTAATCTTCTTTGTCATTATGCATTGATGTATGTTTTAATTTTTGCTCTAGTTTAATGAACCAGTTAAAGTACCTTGATTAAAGCATGAATTCATATAAATATTTAGTGAATCTAATAAGTAGTCATGGAGATTGAGTATTGATGTGTGAATTGTAATGTAATTTCACTAAGATTATGGATGCCTAAAATTAAAATCACCTTATAGTTCATATTTTAATTGTGTTAAAAGTAAAACTTGAACATGCACTCAACAATTCATCACTCAAATCAATTCTTAATAACATATTAACAATAGTATTAGTAGCATGTACAACAACAAACATCAACAATCGTTTAAAGTGTATCTAGTAGTTGAAACCACTACCAAACTTTTTATTCAAATGAAAAAATAAATAATACAGATAATTGAACATCAACACATTACGAAAGTCTAAATTTGAGATTTTTTATTGATTATCAAATGAAGGAATACATAGAGGCATTGGTAATGCAAAATATTTCTCAAAGACAACTCTACACAGAGATGAGTTAGAACTTGGAAACTCATATTATCAAAAATAAAATCAGTGCAACACCTTTTCTAGAAACTTCCATTGTTCAGGTGGTGAATTTTTCATTTGTTCTAACTGATGTTGTTTGACTTGAAGATTCCTTAAAAATTCATGATTCAAATTGGAACCTGTCTTGGATTCTTCAGTCAATTTTACATTCAAGGTTAGCAATGGTTTGATGGAATTCAAATAGTTCACCACATCTGGGTTATGAGGAAACTGGCCCAAATCAATCTTCATTGCATCCTCCATCTTCTTTCTAAAATAACTCTTTCCAATGAATCGCTCATTTGTGTCAAAAGCCTTCAGCAAACCAAGCTCTGTGAATTTCCTTACCTTTTCATCCACCTTCTTCATCTTTTCTACAACCGAATTCAAATATTCCTTTGTTTCATGCATTCTCAAACACTTTTCAATGATAGATGACAACGTCATTGATGTAGCAAGATGATTAGTAATCCCTTTTGATTTCAAAACATTGTCACTGGCTTTGTAAATTGTTTGTTAAATTTGATTTATAGATTCCTCTAATGCCAACACATTTTTGTTGTCCACTAAATATTTTTTGAGCTTTATGATGTTGTCTAAAAGCATCAATCAATTGAAACATGCCACACAAATGATCAATCCTCTGCATTATTTCATCCCATATCTTTTGTTTCATATGCCTCATTGTTTCTCTACAAAATGCAAATAACTTATTTTGAAGACTTAATTTCGTTTTTTGCTTCCATCAGCTCTACCTCCAATCTTTCATTTCTTTTTCTCTCATTCTCCAATTTTTGTTCTCGTTGTAAATTTTCATCCGCAATGCTTAGTCTTATTTTTTTTGAAGTGGATTTTTCCTCATTATATTTCTTGTTTCTCTCATCTAGCCTTTGCTTCAATCAATTCACTACAGTCTCATTCTTCTTATCCTCTTTTCTTATTGATGTAGAGGAAAATGTTTTTATTCTTTTTTCTAATTCATTGCTCTTATTATCTGTTGCTTTCCTCTTTACTAGGTCTTCCTGTAACTTTTCAATTTGAGTATGCAACCTTTTTTTTCCCTCTATCTTGCTTTAGAAATGATGTGTACAACAATTCATTGTTCTTCTTTGATACATTAATTTTGTTAGTATTTCCGAGTCTAGAAAAATCCAACTGAATATTGTTCACTTGGAATTCAGACCGAGCCATCTGATTTGCTGGTTTATTTTGAACTGTGGGAACAAGAATTGTGTACTCCATGATTTCTTTATTTGTGTCAAATTTGGGTAATACCATGGTTGTTATAGGCTCTGAAGTTACAACAGATGCACTCTCCATTAGTTGCTTCTTTTCTTTTTTATTCATGTATGATTTCTTTTTAAACTCTTCAATGTAATCAAAACCTAGGGACGCATGAACAATGGAATGCTTGAATGGCAAAGGAATAGGAGTACTTGTAGTTGCTAATGATTTCATAGCCAGACTAATTGGCAGTGGGGGAGTGCCTAGAAATAACTCCTTTTTGGTGGATCCACTCATAGTGTGACTTGGACCTGTCAAAATCCTTTGCCTCTTCTATATGCCTTGATCACCTGGTGTTTTTGTGGTATATTGTATTGTTTTCCTCTTGTGTGTAATTTGTTGTTTTAAAACATGTTGACCACTACTAGTAATACTACCCATACCATCACCACTAGAGGTAGTTCTAGTTGCACTAAGCTCTCCACCATGGGCATTTCCTAGTTGTGATTGTGTCTAATCATGAGGATGAGGATTTGAAGCTCTAAAAAATTGACTTGTATGCCCTAGGTCTACTTTTTTCACCTCCAAGCCCAAGGCTGAATTTATCAACTACTTTTCTATGCTCTATATCTGTTACTATCCAAGGGCCTTGTCTTTGGGATCCCAAAGGACCACCTTCATAACCCATTTTTTCAGCTATGGCTACTCCTATAGTATATGCTTTTTTTGTGACCTCACTTAAAACAAGTTTTAAATTGACATGGATTTCTTCTTCCCTATCATCATTAGAACCATCATCACTTTCTTTATCTTCTTGTTCATCTGGATTCTCTATATTCCACAATTTTCTAAACTCGCGATCTTCTTTGTTATCTATATACTCTACAAGAGCTCTTGGATCACCTAGCTCCTTCCTCATAGACCAAAAGGTAGTAATTTTTTAATGTGACCAATTTTTTTTCTATAACTTCCTTCTCTAGAGAATCTAGCATTTTTACTCTACTAGATAGTTTATCACTTTTTTCATAAAAATTGTTGTACCTCATGATTGTCTTTTGATGCAATGCCATAATTTATACTAACAATTGTTCAAAAGAAATATCATTCTCAATAGCACTTTTCTCTATTGCAATTTTGACCTCATTCCAAGAATCCTTTTTTCTCAAGTTTTCAAGCAAGGGTTTACTTTGATGTTGAATTCTACTTGCAACATTATTATTGAGCACAATCATTGATTTAATGGTGTCACATGGATCATACTACTAGTGACAGATAGCATCAAAATAAAAAAATTCAAAAGATTATGTGCCACACTAAATTCTTTTCTCTTGAATGTGAACCCTCCACATGAAAAAGGTAAACAAGGATATAAGGTCTTCTTTTGTTGACTGAAAAAGTGTAGTTCATCAGTACTCTACATCTTCCTTACATATTCCAAAGCAAAAACCCTTTCTGTCACATGTATTGGAAGTTTGTATGGTTGTACTCCCAATTCATAAATCTTAGCACAATATATTCTTCCATTATGTACCAATCATCCAATTCTATTTCTTTTCCTAGTTGAATGTAGTTTCTACATGACATAGAAAATCTAGGCATTGGAGAATTTGTAATTGCTTGATGCAATGAAGCCAAAAAGTAGTCTACAAAATGACTGTAGTTCCTTCGAGAATCATGCATCCTTATCACAGTGGTCCATTCATACACTAAAGCCATTTTATTTTCCTCAATATTACTATAGGGCTGAATCTGAATCTTGTTGGTTTGAAACATTCCTCTGAATTTGAATAGAAAAAGATAGCACAAGTAGGTTGTGAACCTAAATGTCTTGGTGGAACCTCCTTTAATCACTAAAAATTGTTTATGCATGGATTCTATAGTTTTCTGAATAAAATTATATTTGACATGTGGAACACCATAATGAATATTATATACCATTTCAAGGAGGCTTGCACCCTCTTCCAAATTGCTATCTAGTCTGAGGAGAAATGCTAACATGGAAATAGTATCCTAAACCCATGGTCTAAAAAAATCCAAATCATAAGGAGGCTTATGATCACCTTTCAATTTGTTTCTATCTTGAACTATTTTATTTAAGAAAGAATTTTTCTCCATTTCAACCACTGCTTCATAATCACTAACAAGATTTTCTAGGTCAATGTGGACTTTTCCAAATTCTTTGGTTGTAAACCCTAACACTTTTCCAAGTTCTTCTGTATTAATGGATAACAATTCTTCTTTGCTATCTTTATTAACAATTTCTCTTTTGTTATCATCATAATTTTGGGCACATACCATGATAAATTTTGGGCAAGGGAAAACCTCATGTAACATCGTGTGCCCTAATCTAGTTACCCACAATGCACTGATACTATTAACTTGCATTTTATTTGAGGCGTTATTTTGAGATGGAAAGTTCTGAGGTATGCCTACCATAGGTTTCAGGATCATAAATATCATGGTATTCAATAGTGAAACCTAAGGTTTTAAGAAATTTTGCATAATCTATTTTTTATCCTACATTTCTCTAGTGGTACTGCTAGCAGGCATGCTTATACAATGTGAAACTATGAATTCCCTATTAGTCCTTCTTAATTTTTCTCAATTCTTAAGTCTTAACCATAAACCCAAACTTCAAAGTTTGAAAAAATAATATTTTAAGAAACATCAAATGATGAAACGTAGTTGTAAGAATTCTTTCACTTACTTGGATTTTGATTCTTGAAAAGATTAATGTTGACAACCATGGAAACTGGGTTACTAGAATGGATTTGTTGGGAGTGGAACTTAGGAACCCAGAACAGGGTGGTGCACTACAATCAGCAAACTGAAGAATGAAATCTCCCTATGTGTTGACCCTCTCACTTAAAAAAAATCACTTAGTAGTAGAAAGTGCTTTTTTTTTTTAACATTAAAGTGAATGAAACTAAAACGTCTATGTGTTGCTTCCAGAATACACAATTAGTACATGGATATCACTAACAACATTTAAAACAAGCCATTTAGTTTTGCATTGGAAACAAATTCTAAACTGTCGATCTTTGTAAATATAATAGTTGTAGGGTGATTATGGAGGTTTAAGTTTGGAACCCAAGCACTCTATGCATTTCATTCTAGAATGCAACTACAACCATACATCAAATGTTCATCGAACAGTTGAGTAATTTATGATATAAATAATAAACATGTGTTTTAAACTTGTTTTAACCATTAATGCGCTAGGATTGACATCAAGGCCTTAATAAAATGAATTACAATGTCACATTAATAACACATTGCACAACCATTAATAGCACTTAACATTGAAAAGGACTTAATAAAAGGAATTACAATTCCACATTAATAGCACAACCATTTATTTTTATTACAATTGAATTACAATGTCACATTATTACATAGTACAAACACAAATGTAAGTGCAAGCACCAAGCTTATGTTGGACTGCTAGTGAAAACATAAATGTAATACATGTTTCTCTAAAAATAAATGGGACTTGTTGGGTCAACCATGCACTCTGAAAATAAATACATGGGACTTGTTAGGTCAGCCATGGGCTCTAAAAATAAATACATGAGGAACAGGGGCCCAATCAAACTACGGAAATGGGAGCTGTGAAGATACAAAATCTACTTATCCCCTTTGAAAATCAAAGTCATGTAGAAGATGAGGGGTTGTAAAATTTCTCCCATCTTCTACTCGTAACTTCTATGCACTGGGAGAGCACTTATCTCCATTAGAGCTCCTCATCTTGGCTCAAAACCTATCTAAGAAGTCAGGTGAACCAAATAAACTTCTTTCCAATTCCACCCATTCTGAACTTGAAGGAAATTGGTCTTTTACTTTGTAACTACATAAATACAGGCAGGAGAATTTAGAGTATCCCCAATAATACCACATCATCTTCTTCCTAAATCCTTATTAACCCTACAAAATGAAAACCCTTATGAAAATTCAAATATTGCACTCAATAGTATAGCCTTTAGCCTTCAACAAATGATTTCAGTTTTCCTTACTATCCTTATTTATGGGCCAATAGTGTCAGTACCAGCTTGGTCCTTGTGTACACCTCACACGTATCACGTGTGAGGTTGGGTATAGTCATAATCATGATTCGTGCAACCAAAAAACCAACTTAATCGATTTGTGTAACTTAAGCCTTACATTTACAATTTAAATGTTTAATTTGATTGACATTTGGACTCTGGTAGCCTGGCTACATGCAAAATGTACCTCAAGCTAACAAGCTGTCAATTGTCAAAATTGCCAGTGCCACTCAAATGATATGAAATCATTACAAATCTTGTTTATAATGTTTTTTGTCAATTTTATGACAAATTTCTTTTTTCATTTATATTTATTTATGTTTCACTTTTAAATCTACATGCAATTATTTCATAAATAGATAATACTTAATTTATTAAAGGAAAAAAATTTGATTTGAATAGATTCATAGACACTAAACTTAGAAAATAACTCTTTACTATAAATGAATAACAAAGATTAACACAACACAACCATTTATTTTATTACAATTGAATTACAATGTCACATTATTACATATCTTTTTAAAGATGAGTAGCTGTAGAGCAGGCAAGCTCCTATTTTGTATAAATAAAATATGTCACTTTACATAGACAATTTATTCCAAGTTGTTGCTCATGACAATGGATTACAAATTGATTCCAATCTCCAAGATTCTGTTGGTGACAACATAATACAAATGTGATACTAAAAATAAATGCATGATTCCAAAGCTTTTGTTGGTGACAATGTAATACAAATGTGGCTTTGAAAATAAACGCAAGGGACTCACCTAGCCAAAAATGTTGGGGAACCGAGAGATGTGAAGATACAAAATGTACTTATCCCCTTTGAGAACTAGAGTCATGCAGAAGATGAGAGGTAGTAAAATTACTTCTATCTTCTACCTACAACCTCCATGAATCGGGGTAACACTTATCTCCATCAGAGCTCCTCATCTTGGTTCAAAACCTATCTGAGAAGTCAAGTGAACCAAACCAACTTCTTTCCAATTCCACCCATTTTGAACTTGAAGGAAATTGGTGTTTTACTTTGTAATGACATAATTGGAGGCATGAGAATTTAGAGTATCCCCAATAATACCACATCATCTTCTTCCTGAATCCTTATTAACCCAAAAAAATGAAAACCCTTATGACAATATCCACTATCACTATCCCTATTTATTGGCCACTAGTGCCACTACCAGCCTAATTTTTACAAACCAAAAATCCAACTTAATTGATTCATCTAACTTAAGCCTTACATGTACAATTAAAATGCTTAATTTGATTGACGTCTAGCTACATGCAAACTATACCTCAAGCTGACAAGCTGTCAAAATTGCCAAACTCTAGTGCCACTCAAACGATATGAAATCATTACAAATATTATTTCATTAAAGTTATGAGTTGTCCAATAAATCTCTTAGGATGTTCATATGGAATTAATCACCGCCCACAGTACGACTACCACACTTTCTTCAAAAAGATTGAGAATTTCAATTAAATGAAATTTAGTATGTCGAGGCATTGAAAAGAGAGAATGAGTGATGAGTGATAAGCCTTGATCTTGCCACATGTCTACATCTAATGGTTCTAGTTTTATTCTAGAGGTTTCAATTCACAAGTCTACTGCTTTAGATATTTACTTCCAGAATGCAACTACATCCATCCATCAAAAATTCATCGAATGGTCATGCTTATATTGATTTTTGTTTACATCCTTTGTGTAAAATGTTCTTAAGTTTTTAAGCCCTGGTCCTAATTTCTTCCTAGGTGGTCTATCTTTTAAAAAAAACTTTATGCATGTGCATATTTCAGCCACTTAAGTTCTTGTATCGCTCATCACCAAAAATAAAATCCTTCAACCCATCATGTTCATTACCATGATGAACCATGAGCCTTGATCTCTCCACATGTCCACATCTAATGGTTTTAGTGTTATTCTAGAGTTTTTAATTCGTAAGTCTACTGCTTCAGAGATTTACTTTTGGAATGCAACTACAACCATCCATCGACAATTCATCGAACGGTCGTGGTTATATTGATTTACACTAACATTTTGCCAAATCGCCACTGAATTTTTTTTATTAGTTTGATATTATGTTTAATTCGCCAATGTTTTTTCTTAATCATTTGAAAATAGGTTTAGTTCACCATTGAATTTCTTTTAGTTTGAAAAAAAATTAATCTCCAACAAAATTATTTTTTCTATTTTGAAAACAGGTTTAATTCGCTAATGGAAATATTTTCTAGGTTTGAAAATAGATTTTAATCGCCAATGAAAATATTTTTGTGGTTTAAAAAAATTTGCAATTCGCCATGATTTTCCACAAACTTCTAGTGACTAGAAAAGATTCGCCAATGGAGATTTTTTTCATGAAAAACAAAAAAAATTGCAACTAAAATTAATATTTTTATCAGGAAGTATACATGATTTTCCAGGATTTTACACCTTCACCGAGGGGGGGGTTTCTTAAAATTTTCCCTACTTAAAGCAACCTTTGAGTAGGAAAATATTGTTAATGCTTCTCTTATTCCGATTCAAGAGCATAAAGATCAAGTGCATGCACTGTAACAATTATGGGTTAAAGAGATCTCCAGTGTAATACAAAAGTGGTCTAGTGTGTATCCTATGTCTCTTTGCATGAGGGCATGCAAAACCCTAAGCTAGCGGGAAATGATCAGGGATAAATGTGTCTTTATTTTTACCCCGTTGTTTACCTTTTTACCTCTTTTTTCCTATAGAATCCCTAGTAGTTCCTGCCACTATTTGTTAATGAAGTAGGGATATTTAATAAAATGCAAAGAGAGGATAGAAACTTGTGGATAAATCAAAACCTTTAATTATTTACAAATTATCCTTGTGACAATGAAAAATAGGGGATGATTAGGTGGATGATGTGTAGGAGCAATATGAGCATTGGTGGAATGAGGACAAGAACCATCTCATGAGTCATGTGTCACTTTTGATTAAGATTGGTCTAAGTTGTTTTGTTTTTGGAACGATGTTAAATATGAAAATATATTTTTAAGAATATTTTTAAAGGTTGTTGGCCATAGGCCATAACAACCCAAACAATCATATACCTTCTTGGTTAGTCTTTTGTAAACTCAACGACATATGATCTCTATATATAAGTATGCTAAGACTTGAGTTGGTAGTCGGTAATATATATCTTTAAGCTATTGTTTTGATTTAAAAAAGAATAGAGTTTGAAATTTTGTTTTTCATAAACATTGAGTAGAGTAAAGTAAGCTTTTGTTTCTTTATTGGAAATCAGATAAGGCAGCACCCACTTCCTTGATCGCCCAGTGACTAGCTATAGAATCGGTGTGTTATGTGGTAATGAGACTTTCTTAGTTTTGAATCTTTTTTTTATCTTTAATCATTGTCCTAGATTAAAACCATTTAATGTGCTATTAATTATTCGATGTATTGGCAATTGATGTGTTCGTTTTGATATCATGCTATAGGTACATTTGATTTAGCATATTACTTTGCAATCAGATTTAATCAATGTGTTTGTTGTTCTATATAAACTTGATTTGGCAGGTTATTTTAGACAAGTGTTAATTGGAGTGCTTATTAATATGTGTGAACTTTATTTAGCACTTTACATTCCATCATTCATCTACTTATGGTAGTCTAGTGTTAGTAAGAATTATTATTTCTATTTTATTGGTTATTTTTAATATGCTTTTGTTGTGAACTGTTCAACCCAGGTTCTTGTCACACAGGTGACAAGAGGTGTGAGAACCAAATTTATGAACAAATGAAATTTGCGTGTAGCTGCATTCATCCCCACTTGGCTTTCTGGTTTATCCCTTAGGAAAATAGCCCCAATATCTTTCACAAGCCTATGCTCCCAGAGTGATATTAAGGAGTAAACTGAGGAGATTGTGAAATTCTTGAAGATTGATCTCAATCCATTCATAGATTCAAGATAGAATTACAAGGATAGTTATACTTAGAATGTCAACCACAATTTAATCCAATTAGGTTTGAGATGTGAAGAGTGGTTCTATGGTTTTTGAGCCAATTAGAGGAATATGTGAAGATAAGAAAATAGAGCTACAAAGGAATAGTGTGTGTGTATTAAGGCGGATAAAGAATACACTAAAGAAAAAGAGGAACATAGCTAAAGACAAGAGAAGAGCGGGGAGAGAAGTACAGAGGTATGTGTTGCTGAGAGTGTGGCTATAGTAGCATAATTTGAGTTATAGTAAGTGCAACAATGTATTGTATGTATTGATACATCTCAGGTTTATGTAGATCCATTTATATGCATATTTGAGCTTTAAGTTTTGCAAGAGGTTGTAGCCTCATTTGTACTGATTTGGTGCTTAGAGTAGGGGATTGGTGTCTTCTTGGAGTTGGTGCTCCTAAATTATGGAGTTGATGTTTCCTTGGGTTGGTGCCCTAAAATATTGTAACTGAACTTCATTTCTTGTGAAGCTAGATTAGGATAGTAGATCCTAGCAACATTTCTCGCCGTGGTTTTTCCCATCTTGGGTTTTCCATGTATATCATGTGCTATGTGACTTCTTGTGTTCTTGGCTATATTTATGTATCACATGTTTAATATATGTACATTAAGGGTTAAAGAAAGTAGTATGCACAAAAGGTTGTAAGAGCTAAGTTTTAAAATCTATTGATTCACCCCCCTCTCAGTAGATTGTTGTTTTCCAACAATTGGTGTGTAGGTTGTTCTTCCTATAATGGAGTGAATTGGAACCCCTTTCCAATTCCCTATTTACACCCCTTACCTTAGAAAAATAAAACTCAAAGATGCTATTCCACCTCATCCATTCACTTCCCACCCACTTGGCAGCTGTTTGTAGTGTTGGTGGGGGTTTTTTTTTCAGGGATGCTAGCACGACATGGCAAAAATTTGTGCAATGGGCTTCTATCTTGATAGGATTTATGCCTCTAGAATCTGTAGAGGTGTTACACTTCTCCATTGGCGATGAAGAAGTGTTCCCTTGACCATCCTCAAAACATATTCTTTATTCATTCAATCTTCTTCAACTTCTTGAACTTCACTTAATCACACTCACCTCTACTCACTTTGTTTTCTTAGTATTTCCACGATTTTTGAAGTTTTGAGTTGTTACTCTACTGGTTTTTCTACTCACATTGTTGTAGAAATGTTGACATCGTCAAGATTGCGAGCTCACATCTCCCTTCACGTGCTCAAGGGAATCTTGTTGGGAAGGTGATATCCATTTTTTCTTAGCATCGTTATTTGATTTATGTAGCATATTGTTGTTATCATTTCTTGGTATTCTTACTTTCAATTCTTTCTTTATCAAACTTTTTTCTATCTATGGATAGTTTGGCTATCCGCAAAGGTGGGAACATAGAAACGAGGGTTTGACTACGACAAGCCCCGAAATAGCTCCAATAATTTTCCCTGTTCTACTATGTGTAGGTGTTTTTTCATGTGGATCTTGTAGGAGGTTGGACCAACCATAAGTTTTATTCTCACCACCTTCATTTTCATCAACTTCTATCTTCTAAGTTAAAGCATTACTCTCGTTATTTCAATAGTTATCTCTTTTATGTTTTTTTTCATTGTATTAAACTATATGTATCAAGTTGTTACTTAATTATTTGATAGTCTAGACTATAATTTGTACTCTCTATCTGTACAAACATTAACACGTCGCACTATCGTCTGTCTTCTACACTAGATTCCTTTGGTCGAGATTTTCCTAGGTTACAATCCAAACTTGGTAATTTTCTCACTTGGTTTCTCAAAACTGTGGGTTGATAAAAGGAAAATGACATATATTTTTTCCTTAATTTTCACCCTCCTAAAACATCAAACCTAGATTAAGAAAATCCTTTACCGTGAGGTGGATCGGGGCAACTGATTGTTCTAGACCCTCCCATGACCTAGGGTTCTGAGCAATTTGTCCCCCTCCTCTACATTGCCAATGTGAAATGTTATTGTTGCATCTTAGTAGTCATTGTAGTTTTTTCAAAAAAAGGTTTTTCTATTAGGTTTTGTCTTATGTTTTTTAGCTTGGGGAATTACACAATGGTCTCAAATATCTCTAGGTGGTATCTAATAGTCTAATGAAGCCTATCAAAAGTGCATACTACACCCTCCATCTATCAATAGCGAACATCTCAGCTATGACTTGATTGATAAAGTTGAACCACTCTCATGCCCACATTGAAAAATGAAAACCTTATAACATTAGTACCTAATGATAAAAATCTAATGAAACATCATATAAATTTTATTCTAAAACAATGCTATACATTTGAAAAATAATCATAGCATTACTTGGGTCTTTGATTTTCTAGTGTGGATCTGGAGGAGTGAGAATACTAGTAGGAGTTATACTAGGACTAACGAAGAGATGAGAGGTGGGTATCATAGTGGTAGCACTTCTTCTTGACTCACCCCTCTCTATTTGGCTTGGTATGCTAGATATTGTTGGTAGCACCCTCTAGCACACTAGAGGTCTCTCCTCAATATCTCTCTCCTCCTCTAGGATCTTGTCTTTTCTAGATCATTTCTCACCATTATGACCTTGTGCATTGAGATACCCTTTAGGGGAATTTGTGATAAAAATAGGTTTTTTCCATATAGTATGCCACTAATCAATGAATCCCTAGGTGACATCGACATCGTCTACATCAAAAACTACACAATCATCCTCCCCCTGACTATATAAATTTCTCAAGATGACCTCCATGATGTTTGAATGAGAAGGTCTTTGGACTTGACTACAGTATGGTGAGAGAAAACATAGGTCAATACTATTGGGGAAACCTATTGTACATTCCTAAATTGTTTCCTTTCTCTTTGATAATAGAAAAAAATAACAATATACTCATATCTCCCATCAAAAAGGCATTCACATTATATCTTGGCCATATATTTAGAAATCCCAATCCATTCTCTCATGCCTCTATATGGTTGCCACACTATAACCATGTTGTGAATCCTATCAAATCTTTTTCACCAAAATAATAAATCTCTAAATCTCTAGTCTTTGTATACTGTACAGACTTGAGAACATGCCACATCTAGCAAGATCTAACTAGGGTATCTCATCAGTCTCGTGTACTTGATGTTCCCAAATAACTATACCTATATTAATGTGAAATTCACGAGGATCTATCCCTAATGATGTGCAAAAAGGAAAAGGTTGTAATGTAGGTGGGTAAGCATGTTTTGGCCCCACACAAAAATAATATGACTCTCCTCCATGACTTGAATGGTATGAATGAGATTCCCATAAATATGATTTCCTCGTACCTCAATAGCAACTCTTATGGCCACTATAGCTATTAGGATCCACCTAATCAAAGGAATGGGTACTAACCCCTATTCAAGCCATCACATGTAGATGTGTCTTGTGGTGTCACTAGTGATGACCCAACCTAGAGCATACCGCTAGCCCTCCTAAACAATGGCTAGTGACATATGCTCCTCTATCATTACTCATTGACCATGGATCAAAAGTCCTAAAATTTGATAAAAATATACTAAAGTAATTTTCATTCCCCAAAAAAATAATTTGCATGAGGGCAGAAAACTACTTTTTTTTTGTCACAAGCTTAAAACTCTATTACCTATCATGCTCATCATGATGTAACAATGTGCATGTAGACACCTAAAATATGACCCTATCCAACCACAACTAATTTTAACCTATCATAGCCTTTTAATTGAGTAAATATTTATTATTTATTTAATTATTTCCATCCTTTCCCATATTTATCCAAATACTTTAATTAAATTAATATTTATCATTTATTTAATTATTTTTCCCTTCACATGATCCCATTAATTAATTACATATTTTATGTATTTAATTAATTTCTCTTTATGTTGTATCATTTTCCACCTAATCCTAGCCCTCTATCTTGTTCACATGGTTCATAATCTAAAGTTTCCATGATGTGACAAGTTTCCCCTTCACATGTCTAACTAAATCCTTATCTAGATTCATTGAACCTAGAAACCTTCCCCAAAGTCAAACTAACTTTTCATTTTATCCACTCATCTTAATTTGGAACCTCTTAATCCTTGCCATTCACATAAGTATTTTTTTCCTTATCCCAATATTAAACTTATAAATATCCATTGTGTTCCACTTGTCACATTACTACATCTTTGAGTCTAACCCTAATCCTTATTCAATCTTAGCCATACATCATCAATATATCCTAGCCATTAATTTTTCCTCTTCAAGACTATATATCTAAAGGCTCTCATCCTTCATCATCATCTCATTCCATGCTATCATACCCTTATGTTTTTATTTTTATCTCTCATTTTACAATCATACTAAGGTTATGCTAGAGCATTGAACAATCTACATACTATCATTATCATAAGAGAAAATAAAATGGAACAAGTGTGTAGCCCATTTCCACTCATCATGGAATGAGAAGGATTCTAGATGAATGCATTATTTTTGTATTGTATTATCTTCCACTTTATTTAACTTCAATCCTTTCCTCATCTTCAGTTGGTTACTTATTTTATACAAAACATGATAATATGATGTGCAGACACATATTAATGAAGATAATTTTTTTGATATTTTATATACCTACCATGATAGCATTGTGGTGGGAATTTTATCACCAAAAAAAAAACACTTAAGGTTTTAAAAAATAGATATTATTGGACTATATTACACAAGGATGAAATCTATTATACAAAAATATGTGATTGATGCCACCAAATAGGTCATCGAACTAGGAGTGAAAAGATGCCCCTACAACCAAAGCTCGTGGTGGCACCTTTTGAAAAAAGGGGCATCAAATTCATTAGCCCAATAGACCCTCCTTCTAACAAGAAGGAACATAAATTGGTATGTATATATTATTAAACAAAGTGGCTTTAAGTTAAAGCCTTACACTATGAAAGAGATAGCAAGGTAGCAACAACTTTCTATATGAAAATATTTTTACATTTTATGGGGTGCCTAGAGATATTATCACTAACCAAGTCCCACATTTTACATTTGAGTCAATTGTAGTTTTAATCAAGAATTATAAAGTTAGGTAGAATAAATCTAGCCTTTACCACCCATAGTCCAATGGTCAGGTGGAAGTTACAACCAAAGAAATAAAGGCTATCTTAACAAAGTTTGTAGCATTACACTCCAAGGACTAGGAAAGTTGTTTTCCTAAAGAAGTCTAGGAATAAAGAGACACATGGAAGAAAACAATAGGATATACACCCTACGAGTTGGTTTATGGAAAAGTTATTGTGCTTCCTATTGATTTTGAATACAATACCTTGAGAATATCAACTTAACTTGGGATAGACCTGTCACCTCTTTGAAGCACAATAAGATCGGGTTGAATGTAAATCATGCTTTAGATTATCTAAGAAAGGAGGCAGTCCACCACATATATATTGTATATATATAGAGGATAAAATGGAATGGTGATTTTATCAAAACCAAGGAATTTCAAAGAGGTGATTTGGAATTATTATATAGTTCTAGGTTTAAGGATCACAAAGGGAAGTTAAAAATTTGATGGCTAAGACCCTATAATATTGAAGAGGCTTATCAAAATGGTGCAATCAAATTTATCACCATTAACCCTAATAAATTTTTATTAGTGGTCAACGGTCTTCACTTTAAGCTATACAAGAATCCATTGGACAACGAAGCCTTTGTGCAATAGTTAACATAAATTCATTATCCAAACCTTGTAACAACAACACTTTTTCAATCATCAATAGAATATGTAATGAGATTACAAGATCAACCACTAATTTCCTATAAGTATGGTTTCTCTCTTTTCTCTAAAAATAAAGAGAAAAATAAGAAATACCAATAGTGAAAATGTGGGGCATTGTTGGAAAATTGCAATAAGGTATTGGTCCCCATGTAGTAATTTTATTGGTCATAGGTATAATTTATTTTGATTTTACTTATCTTCTACTTTTGTATGCTCCTATAGCCACTTTCCAATGGAGCATGTAGCCACTATCAGATATACCCATAATATTTTCACCCAAAACCACTTTCAAAGATACATAGAACAATCACACTTTCAACCAATCTTAGAGGGACTTGTACCCATAAAACCATCAATTGTTGACAAAAAGGACCTATAGTTGTTGTACTCATATCTTTTTTGTAGTAAAATCAATAGCCACTTTCAAAGGAACATGTAGCAATTATTCTCATAGCCACTATCAGAGGGACCTATACCATCTTTTATGATGCCCTTGTAGCAACAATTCATTTCCATGCCCAAATATTTTGCATGATGTAGCTATTTCCCTCACTGTGCATCTATTCACATGTAACTTATTTTCATAAATAAAAAAATAATGCTACATCATATCACTATGATTATGGTTTTATACTTTGTGATGTGACATCATGTAGCATAATATGTGTGGCAATCATGCACTATTAACACTCAATATATGTCACCATTATTTCAACAATCTATAGCACATCACTTGTCTTAAAAACTATAAATTCTTTAATACTTTTTTATAGTATCTTGTACTCAATATTAAAATTTATTTATTTATTGTACTAAATATCACCATATAGCATTTATCACCACCAACCTTCAAATAATCAATACACATACAAAAAAAATTAAACGAGATTTATGTCTCAAGGATAAATATGCAAAAATTAAAAAAGCTAAAAAGGAAAGTAGATCTCATGGATAGGCTCATGAGACTATAATATGTACACCACTAGCTAGGGTGCATTCTTTGTTCCTTCAAGAATTACTTGGAAGAAATAAGTAGGACCCATAGGTATATCACCATATCCTGTAGACATATGACCACTTGGTTGTCTCTTACATTTCAACCCCCACTTTTTTTATTCCTAGTACCATATTGGCAAGGACAAACAACATTAAAAGTAGCTAATGAAAATGCTGGGTGGACAAACCTCGAAGCCCAAAAATTTGTCTATATCAAACAAGAGGAAGGGAACACTAAACTAATGGACTGTCAGGTGGTCACACAATAGTACAACCAAAGTCCTTAGTTCACTTAGGGACAAGAAAATCAATAAGCTAGGGAAGTGATGGCATAAAAAAAAATTCCTATTTCCTATTTCACATGAATAATTTCATAGAATACCTAAGAACTTATATTAATAATTGAATTTTAAAGAACTAAAATTGATATATAATGTCTTGATAAATGATTATGTTTTGATAATTATATTCTTAAAATATGGAAGTAAAAATATGGTAGTATATTATGATCGATTATGGTGATCTTTACATAGAATTATTTTATAAGCTAACCTTTCATGAAACGATAGTGAATAACTTGTAGTTGAGTCTATTATGAGCCTATAGTAGTAGGAATGACTATATATAGCTAAAGGAGAAGATTCTCACAACTAAAGGAGATAATACACACAACCTATGATTTCAAGTAGAAAGAACATATCCCACAGAAAACAAGAGAAGACTCAAGAATCAATAGATATGGAAAATATTGTAGTGATTATTTAGCCATAATTCATGCCTATGCCTTTGTCTATATGTCTCTATTATTTTTGTTTCTTATATTTATTATTAGAAAGTTTTTTTAGGAATGCATTATTTGAAGGTTTAATTGCATTGATTTTATTCTTTATATTTTTATAGGAATAAAATAGTCCTCTTCCTATGTCTTAGGAATGAGTTGAAACATGTATCTTAGGTTGTTAAGAGTCCAACTAGTTAAAAATAGTTAAAAAAGTAAATTTATATTTTGAAGACTTTGTATATAACAAATAAAAAATATTTTATGCCAACAATTTTTATTGTGTTTCTAAATTCAATTAAGATATTTTCTTTCAATTCAATTGATTTTATGTGAATGAATTACTAGGATATTTTGTTTTAACATCTTGTGATAAAAAGGAGTATAGCTCACCCCAAGAAAGGACCCACTTGAGGTAAAAATGTAACTCTCTTGTTAGTATAAGTTGATCATAATCTTAGTTATTTTACTTAGATTTATTTGATGTAGATAATTGGTTAGTGATAGTACAAGTAATAGATACCCATAGCATAGTAATCTATTTTTATTAGTGAAACTTGTAGCATTGGTAATAGCATGTAGGAACTATTGTTGAATTTCTTCTTGCATTCATAGAATATATTCCTTTTGAATGAAATATTTATTTTTATATACACAAATTCTTAGGTTAATTCCCAAAAATACTTAAGTTATATATGTTAAAGCTTGCTTAATTTCATAGGGTTTTCTTTTAAATATTCAGTAGGGTTTATTCCCTAAATCATAAAACCCTATATTTCCACATGTCATTGTTCCTTTATCTTATTTTCATTCTTGACTGGCTTACCTTGTTGAAGTCCTTTAAGTTATGCCTCCATCTATCCTCCAAACATTCAGTAACTAGCCCCTACTTATATGCATACTAGGTTAAGGTCCAATGTTACCAACCCTACTTCCTATCATTTCTTCTAAAAAAAATTATGCATATGCTTAAGTGATGACTTAATTTATGCTCTCCCACATCCACTTGGTGGTCCCACTCATTTCCTACTTGGAATTATATGGCATATTTCCATTCACCTTGTTCCCTCTTATTAGCCTTTGAGCTCCAAATTATACCATTGGGGTGAGCTTGCGGGGATGTAGGGAGATGACATGTGGCTTGCATTTTTGAATTTTTGAGCTCCCAAACCATTTCTTATTGGATATTATTACCTAGTAAACTCTAGTTGGCTTCTTCATGTGACATATTGCTTCCTATACTAATGAAAAAAGTATCCTTTTCCCTTGCTTTCTTGAATAATTGACATTAAAATTGAACTAATGATGTCTTGGAATAGTGTTGTAATGTGTTGTACACATTCACACAATTCTATGACCTTTATTTGATCAAAATGTACCTTAATTGGTCCTTTGCAAAGGTGTTGTAAACTGTTGTAACACACTTTCACACTTTTCTAGGATTTATTTGCTTAATTCAGCCTAATGGGCCCTTTTTCAAATAAAATATATTAAACTTGTACCTTATTTAGGTGTTGTAAAGTGTTGTAACACACTTCACATTTATCTAAGTTCCCCTTAATTAATGGTGGTTAATTGATTTTAATTGACCCTTTAAATTCAAATTCAAGCCCCCATTTCAAGGATCTATCCTGACACCCAATAATGATATTGTATGACATTTAATTTGGAAAATTTGTTGTCCTAAAAAAATGTTGTTAGGACCTATTTTCTAATGTAAAATGAGTCCTCTCCACATAGGACACCCCTTTCTTTACATTTTTGAGGTTGGTTTTCGATGTTATTTCACTTCCCCAAAGCTTGGTCTTGGAAATTGTGCCAGGATCCATTCACCTTTAGTTCTGAATGGGTCCTCCCTTGATAGGACCCCTCTTTTTGAATTTAATTGTGGCAGGATCCTTATAATTTTAATACCCAGATTTGAGGTCGGCTTGAATTATTTGAATTTTAGGGTTAATCTCTCAATTTAGTATAAATAAGGGGTTAATTCACATCATTTCACCTAGCAAGTTTACGAGACATCCTAGCAGCTTTGAGAAAGCATCCTTTTAGAAAATTTGAGTCTAAAAGAGTATACAAGAGAATTTTCTAAGGCATTTCAAGGTAGCTTTTCAAGGTTTATTGCAGCAATTCAAGATCATTTCATCATGTCAAGGGTTTTATGCATTCATGCATGTTGTTGAGCCAAGATTGTTGATGTAGCATTGAAGATCCTTCTTGCAAGCATTGTGTCACATCTACATTCATCCTGGGTATCAAACTTGGTACCGGTAAGGAAGAAAAATGGAGACATCAGGTTATGTGTAGATTTCAAAAATTTGAATGTGTCTTCATTAAAAGACAACTATCCATTACCAAATATGGAAGAAATGTTGCAATGGGTAACAGGCTGTGAATTGATGTCTATGATGGATGGTTTCTTTGGTTACAACCAGCTCATGGTCAAAGAGTCTAAGCAATTTAAGATAGCTTTCACTACACCCTGGGGGACATATGTCTATGTAAGAATTCCATTTGGTCTTACAAATGTAGAGGCTACTTTTTAGAGAGCCATGGATGTGGCATTCTCAGATTTCATTAACTTGTTTTTGGTGATTTACCAAGATGATTTGACAGCATATTCTAAAAAGGAAGAGGATCATTGTGAGAATTTGGAGAAGATATTTATTAGAGCATTGGAGTATGGTATTTCTTTGAATCCAAAGAAATGTGTGTTTGGAGTACGAGAGGGAAAACTATTGGGACATATTGTTTCCAAGGATCGAGTAAAAATTGATCTAGAAAGGGTAATGGCAATAGATAAAATTCCACAACCCCACAATATCAAAGGAATACAATATTTATTTGGAAAAATAAACTTCTTAAGGATGTTTGTGACAAATTTTGTTGAGACAGTTCACCCGATTTCTAAAATGCTCAAGAAAGGAGCCAAAGTTGAATGGAACAAGGAGTCTATGCAGGCTTTCTAGGCCATTAAGCAAGCAATAAAGGAGGATCATGTGTTAAGAACCCATAATTTTTCCAAACCTTTACAGATTTTTTCATTTGCTTCTATCCACACAATTGAGGCTATATTGTTGCAAAACAATGCAGAGGGTTTCGAACAACCTATAGCCTTTTTCAGCAAATCTTTACAAGCTGCAAAACTTAAGTATGATATAAATGAAAAATAGGCATATGCATTGGTAAACACAGTAAAAGATTTTAGGCCTTATTTGATGGGGGCTACTATAGTTGCATATGTGCCTAGTGTTGTTTTTAAGGACATTTTCACATAGTAGGAGGTGTCAGGAAGACTGTGTAGGTGGATAAATAGGATCCAGGAATTCAATATTGAGATCTAGATTACTAAGCTGGTGAGAGGACAAGGATTGGACAAGATCATGGCCCAAATTAATTTGGAAGAAAATTAGATAAATTTGTTAGAAGAGGAAAATAGATCACACATATGTGATATGGAGCATTCTGAGTGGTATAAAGATGTGGTATATTATTTGCAAAAAATGAAATGTCCTGAAAACTTGAGTGAAAATGAGAAGAGGACATTGAAGTTACATGCTATAAAATATGTTATCATAGCTAGAAAGCTCTGGTGGAGAAATGGAGAAGGTGTCATGCTGAAGTGTGTTGACCAAGATCAAGCACATGAACTTTTGAATGAGATGCATGGTGGATTTTGTGGAGGGAATTATATGGCTAAAACAACTGCACATAAGATAATGAGGGTTGTATTTTGGTGGCCTACAGTTTTTAAGGATACACACAAATTAGTGAAGACATGTGATGCTTGTCAGTGTTTCTCTGGTAAGTTAAAGTTTTTTGGTAACTTGCATCTAAAACCAGTTATAGTGCAAGCTCCATTCTAGTAGTGGGGTATTGACTTTGTAGGAGAGATAGCATGTAAGTCTAGTGGAGGTCAGTCATGGATATTGGTGGCCACTGATTATTTTACCAAATGGGTGGAAGCAACTCCAATAAAGAAAGCCACTAGTAAAGTGGTAATTGAATTCCTGATGAGCAACATATTGACTAGGTTTGGATGTCCAGAAAGGATTGTGTCAGACAATGCAATGTGTTTCAGATCTAAGGAATACATAGAATTTTGTGAGAAGCATGGCATCCAAATTTCTTATTCATCACCATATCACCCACAGGGAAATGGACAAGTAGAATCAAGCAACAAAAGCTTGATGAAGTTCATTAAGAGAATCCTAGATTAAAATAAAAGGGCTTGGGATTCTAAGTTGAGATTAGCAGTCTAGGCAGACAGGGTAACTGTGAAGAAGGCAATAGGTTGTGCCCCATTTGATTTGGTTTATGGGATAAATGCAAGGTTTCCCCAAAACAATATGATGGAAATGTATAAGTTTGTCCAGATGTATGACAATGAAATTGATGATGAGATGCAATTGAGAGTGGAAGCTCTCATAGAATTAGATGAAGCCAGGAGGGAAGCTCAAAAGAGAAATGAAAAATTGTAGTTGCAAGTAAAGAATTTGTATGACAAGAGGGAAACTGTAAGAAGTTTCAAAGATGGAGATTTGGTTTTAATGTGGAATGCCAAATTAGAAGATAAAGGGAAGCATGGGAAATTTGATGCAATCTGGTTGGGTCCATTTTTGATAAATGGTAAGTGGGGTAAAGATTCATATTTCCTCCAGGATATGACAGGGGATATTCTTGAACTTCCAGTTCATGGACAGTTCTTGAAGTTGTACTTCACTTGAAGTATGTTTTTCCATGAACAGTAGTTTAGGTTTGTATATATTTTGTACATAGTTTGGGTTGTTTTGTTCAGACAATCCTTTTTGGTCATCTCTGCACTTGGTCTGCTCAACCTAAGATTTTGAATTCTTGCTTCATTTCGGTGGAATGAACATCCCCAACTGGAGCCATTGATGGAACTTCAATTTTTGTTCCTTGTTTTCCATTTCCTGTCCCGCCTTTGGTCTCTGGTCTTTTATGGTGTTGGGAAATCCTAAGGTTGGGGTTTTATCTTTGCATTCATGTAAAACCCTAGTGTTTATCTTATGCTTTGGGTGGGATCTATTTTGCTGTTACTTTTTGGAAAGGTTTTAAAAAACAACTTATGCCCCATCGTTACGTCTAGGTTGGGTCCTCTTGGTCTTATTGTTTTAATTCCTTCGCATGCTTTTATTTTCCCTAAGTCTTGGATGGCCCCATGCTTCTTTGTTTTAAAACAACTTATGTCATTGTTTATCATCTACCTAGTGATGTCCCCTCGTTCTTTTTATAAATGTTTTATTTTGCAGAGGGAAAAATTTGTGTGACCATTGATCAATCGTTATTTGATCTCAGTCGTTCCCCACCATCCTGTGATGACCCCACCACACTGCTTTGGTTGATTGTGATATCATGGGTGGGCACCACATGTCTCATCTAGTGAAGCCGAAGGAAGAATGAAATACTTTAGTAAATTCATTTGGATTTAATACATTATACAATGGGTTACTAAAATGTTTGTGAGATGCACATGTTTCAAATTAACAGAGATGTTTTTATCTTGACGTGGAAGATGTTCGATGGTTAATGATAAAGTTGGCGACTATTTTGAAGGAACAAGATCATCGATGATCAAGATCTATGGTTTCCCACTATCGCATGATCAGAATTTGCAAGGTCTTTAATGATTGCAATATCGTGGGCGAGCGCCACGTGGATTTCCTTGGCAGTGTATAGTATGGTGGGCCCTTATTGCCATGTAGATGACTATGTCAGTTGTTTTGAAGGAATTCATTCGATGATTTGATCAAAGTGAAGGACCGATGGCTAATATTTAAATCTACATCAAATACAATTGGATTCATTCATGTAGTGCGTGAGTGAGCTTTAATGGTGGATGAGACACTTGTTGGTATGATTTGATCAAAATAAAAACAATTCTCCTACTTTTATTGTATCATAAAGCATTCAAGTAGCTTTGTGAAGCAGTCTCGAAGCCGAAGGTGAAGTTGTGAGTCTTTACAGCAAGGAATTGGGATCTCTACAAAAAAAAAATCATGAGTTAATTTTTGCGTCTCCTAGTTATTTTGAACCTGAATTTGGGAGAATTCGTTGTGTGCTTATCGTAGGGCTTCTTGATAAATTTTTTAGGGCTATAGGTTAATTGAATTATGATAAATTGCAAGGTTTTATTCTATAATTTTCATATTTCTGGTTAGTCCTAGTTGTTTGAACTTCAAAATTGTGAAGAGGCCCTAGTTTATCCAAGATGGCACTGCCAAAGCAGCATTCCAGTCAAATTGATTATTTAAATAGAAACCTATATGATGACTTCCTGAATCAATTTCCCTTGTCAAGAAATGATAGGAAGAAGGGGTTGGTTTTGATGCGAGGAAAAATCCTAGGGGAAGGGTTAGTATATAATTGCTCCAATATAGCCGATGCTAGGGTTCCTCTCACAGGTTTGGAGATGTTCAGATTGTGGTATGGATAGAGGAATTTTCCTTATCCTTTTTTGAACAGTTGGATGAATGATATGGGGAAGCTAGTGGTGCCAAATGCGTTCCCTGATGTAGACTTGCTTAGGGCAGTGGTTGCACGCTATGACCCTGTCACACGGGTAATCAGAGATAATGATGGAAGGTTTCTATTAAGCATTAACAGAGAATAATTCCAATAGGTTTTTTATTTGAGTGATCTGAGTGTGTACTTGGTTCCTATCAATCTTGAGGAAATGAAGCAAGAATATGGAAAGTTGAAGTATCTTTTCAGAGTTAAGTTGCTCCCGCCTCATCTAGTTAGGGCAGGAGGTTCAAGATTTCATATTATCCCTAGTGTCCAAGAACATTTCAGATTAAATTGCTTTGCAAATAATTTCTTGGCCACCTTTTACTCATTGTGCCAGATTTTGGGTTTCAATCCTAGCACGGTGATGCCCATTGCTTACATGTTCATGGGGGTGCAAATACAACACCCTAACTTCTCTATAACTTATGATTTTGCTTCTTTCTTGGCTAAAAGGATATATGAAGGGTTTTCAAAGCTGCAAAAAAATTAGAGGCACACAATTATTTTGGTATTCTATGTTGATGTATATTTTCTTGTTCAAGAATGTTGATTTCTTCTCTGAGAAGATGGAATTAATAAAATTGGTTGATGGAAAAAGATTGTCAGTACAGATATGGACTGCATATTTATTATGCAATAAGGAAAGCACCAGTTATGTGCATTTTGATAATTTCTTTGCTTCTAGATTGAGGGATAGAATAGTGGTGAATGTGCCCAGGATTCTTGAGGAATTGCATGATTTCCTCATACCAAAGGGGAGGAGGCCAGAATTGAAAGTCTGCCATAACTGGGGTGACATTATTCCATACCCAGTTAGCACTGTTTTGAGGGTGTACGATTTTCAAGGGACCCCTCATATATTTCCATACAATGTGCCACCAAGAGTGGGATTTGCAAAGGTAATGTGGAAAATAGGTTGTATCCATGAGGACAACCTTACTAGGAGAGGTAAAGGAACTTTTTCCCCAGATTATACAGTGGTGTCAGATTTATTTTTTTCAAAAGGAGGATGGGTTCACTTTGGGAAATTCTTTGATGACTACCATTTGAGGTGTGGTCCAAAGTGGTAGCATGATCCTGAGGGGTTCTTTTCCCTTTTTAGACAAAGAATAAAAGGTGGTAAGTTTGTGCATGAGTTCAACTTTCCTAAGGATTTGATTAGAAATGAATTTGACCTAAATAGGAAGGAGTTGAATAAGGAGAAATGGATAGCTTATGATAAGTTATTGGATATTGTGCACAAAATGGATCCAAAGTATGATACATTGATGGAGTTTTGTCCATATCATAAGAAAATTGACTTTCTAATGAATAAATTCAAAGAAATTATGGGCACCTTGAGGACCAAGAAGATAAAATTAGAATTGAGTCTGGGTGTACAGGAGCAAGGTATCAAGCCAATTGAAACAAGGCCAACATACCAGCCTACAGGAAGGAGGCCCATTTACAAAAGGAAAAGGGATGAAAACAGTGATGAGGAAGAAGTAGACAAAAAAGGAAAACAAATAATGAAATTTCCTACACAACCAGGTCCAAAACTGAAACTGCCTAGGGCAATTAAAATCATTGATTTGGAATCATCACTAGAAGATAGTCCCTCATCACCACCATCTGAGCCAAGCCCTAAGAGGTAAACAATTGATCAACCACAAGAGTATTTGATGGATGAAATTTTTGTTACTGATCAAGACATGCAGATTGGTATTCCTTCCCCTCCTAGGCCAATTGAGTTGGTTCTATTCGATTTGGATATGAAAGGTAAAAGTGTACAAGATGCAAGAATGGAGGCATGTAAGGAGTTTCTATATGATAATGCATTTGTAAAAACTCTTGTCTTCTTGAAATTGGTATGGAGGATGAAATTTGAAGAATATCAGGATAGGTGTAAGAAGATAAGAGAATTGAGACCTGACAGGTCAGACTAGGAGAATGATGATGAAGTAAAAGTTGAATTAATGGATGAATTCAAGAACATCACTCCTGAGGAAGGAAGAAAACTTGTGATTTAGGCTAGTGTATTGATTTTTCCTGAATGGGACATTGCAGATGCAGTAGATTTTAATTCTATTATGAATTCTAAGCATCCCTTGCAAGATTCTGAAGAAGAGGTCAAGGCAGCATTGCAGGACTCTAGTTTTAGTGAGGAATATGAGACCTTGGAATTTGGGAATTGGCCCCACAAGGGAGAAATCCAAATGTTACTGATATTAACCCAAATTTTAAAGGAGGGTTAATAATAAAGAGAGCTTTAGAGACCTCAACCACTGAGGCTACTAATTTGACTGTGAATGTGGCCAAATTGGCCCAAAAGACTACTGAAAGAGAGGAGGCTGAAAAAAGGAGCCTAATGGAGAAATATAATCTTTTGATTGAGGAATACAACAAAATGTAGCAAAGGAATGTTGAACTGTAGACTGAGGTGGATAGGGTAAGGTACAAACAGATTGGAGAGACATCAAGTGCTCCAAGGATCAACACATTTCCTTCCACATCAAGGTCAATGCCTCTTGCTTCTCCTATTGTTTCCACACCAGGGTCTCCTAGTCAAAATCCTTCCCTCACCCCTTCTTTAGAACAAATTGATGAAGAGATAGAGTGATCTATTGATCCCACAAAGAAGCAGCTAATACACAAAATTGAAGAATTACAGGCATCTTTGAAGCTAAGTGAGGAGGGATCCCTTTTAAGGCAAAAGGAGATTTTTACTGTTGTATTGAGGCACCTGAATGAGAAATTTGATAATAGATTATCATCTATATATTCTTTATATTCTTTATTATTAGATGCAATAAAGAATATTGATAGGGATCAGGAGGTAGTGATACCATTGATTGAAAATTGGATCCCTAGGGCTAGTGATTTAGACATAATGTATAAGGCCTCAAGGTTTGATATAAATAATAGGCCCCAATCATTAAGGCCTACTCAGGTGTTAGTTAAATCATTGCAAGGTTTTCAGACCTTACCAAATGACTTGAGTAGGAAGATCAAAGAGTTGGTGAATAATTTTGATGATTGGGGTAACACATTGTTACCTGACATAATTGATGAGTAGGGGAATATCAGGTCACTCCATCAGTGGTAGGATCAGGCGAATGAGGTCATCAATGATCAAATTAAATTAATTTGTGATGACTCAGATTATGATTTGTTGGTGAGCTATATGGACAAAATCATTTGCACTAGCTCATTTTTGGAATTGTTTTGAAAGAGAAACAAATCAAGTAGTAGTTAAATACACACCTTATAATGTCAAGGTGAATGAGGTAATTAATTTTGACTGGCCAACTGATGAGGAATATCAAAAATGGGTAAATAAATATTTAACTAAGGAAGAATAAAAGGAGTGGGTTGCTAACAATTCGCAAATCAGTTGTTGCGATTACAACAAATCCCAGTTTTGTTTTTGGTGGGAGTTTTAACGCGAGATTCTTGAGGCCTTTGTTGTTGCATCAACTTTTCTCAGTAGGCACGATGAACAAGAATATTCTCCAAGATGATTGTTGTTGTAATGATTTTTGGAATATCACTAGATGCTTTTATTTGACTAGTGACAAGTGTACTTTCTGGCCCGATGCTTATTCGCTCCTTAATTTTTCTATAAGAAGGATTTCAAGGCCAGAAGTACGAGTTAGCATGTGAGATAATTTTGGGTCAAGTCAAGGTGAAGTTGTAGAGAAAATTGTAAAGTTCAATGGTTTTAGGGAAAATGCAATTTAGGTTTTGAGTCATTCTATAATAGGTTTTGAATTCATGGGGATTTAATGTTGTATAAAAGACGTAGCATTTGAGTTGAAATGATAAATTCAAACTCATGTCTCTCCATTGTACATGCATATCTAAATTTTGAATAAGATGACTAAGGGTTGTTTCATTCATCTCACTGTTGTGGTGTGTATGATCCTTATTTTAGCTTTAATTCAAGGGATTAATTAAAATGCTTGAATGGGATTATAGGTGGATATGTTCTATATAAGGATTTTTTAAGTAGTATTGGGTTAGAATGCATACTGATGAGATTGTAACACAATGTTATCAGGGATCTTATATGTTATGTGTTGAATCTGTCATAAATCCTTAGATACTTATGAATTTGACTCCTACAATGGATATATGGCACTGATCTAAGTTTTACTTATTCATATGATTTAGTATTTGCTTGTCTTTACCTAGAGCTTGCTACGAATTGCAGATCAATAACTATCTTATACTGTGGATTGTGTTGTAGTTATCTCATGCTCCAAATAGTTGATATGATCGATGAACAACCAATTCTATTTGATACTATCCTATTGTGTTGAGCTATTAAATGAGATTATCTGTTGTATGTTAATGTTGTTTATGATAATGGTGCAGAGGTTGTAAACACATTAAGGGATCACCCTCCCGGGTCTTGCAGAGCCCAAAGTGTAGGAGGTCTTTAAAAGCCTCGTCAATTAGTCCAGGTCCTTTGAGTTTCCCTTGATTGGAATTGGAAATTCCATAGGTAGATTAGAAGACCAACCTGGTTATAGTAAAAACAAACCAACAATACACACCTTTTTATGCTATAAAAACTTCCCCTATAGTTGCTATAATAGTTAGGTTGCATTTTTGGTTGTTATTAGCATCATTTTTTACATAATTTGAAGTGAATTGGTCTAGAAAAAATATATGATCCATCCTCTTGTTCATAGATTTGGATTGAGATCCTAATTTTTCACCATTTCACTTCGCCACAAACTCTTATTTTTACCAAAGGGTGGTCCTTACAAGCACACAAGAGAGTTACATGTGTTTAATTCTTCAATTATTTATGTTGCTTATGCTTCTCACAAGTTCACATTACCTAGTCACCTCAAATATGTTCTTCCTCACAATGTTCCTTTATCCTATAAACTCATAGATATCATAAGGGTGTGATCTTGTAGGACTGTGAGAAAGTGGCATGTGGCTTTGTGACATTCACTTGGTTGTTATTTAACATTTAAAGGCCATTTAAACTATTTTTAAATGTTTTAAATTTGTGATATCCATTGATTTTCTCATGCCACTTGAAGATCAACAGACATAATTTGAACTTGCAGATTGGTATGTGTGAAATCTTGGTTCATGCACACAAGAAGTAATGACAAGTAATAATCACCTACCTAATTTGAAGGTATTTTCTCCACTACAATTTAGTCATAATTTTTAAATTTTACAATCACAAAAGGAATCTGAACAATAAAAAGCCATAGATTTCTAAGTATTCAAGAATTTCCAAAATAAATTAGTGTTTCTCTGTCGATATCAAGTAAGTATTCAGTTTTACTTAATGGTATCAAATTTTGCACAAATTCATGATTTTCATTACCTACAATTAGGGTTTCTAGTGTGCATACTTTCAAAACCCTATTTTTTTTCTAAAAACCCATTATTTAGTCAGGTCCCTATTATAAAAGAGTCAAGAAAGTGGGTCATCCTCAAAGACTAAGTGGAAATATGCAAGTGGGTCATTTCTCAAAACAACTACATAAAGGAAATGTTAAGTAAGTTAAATATGGAAGAATGCAAACTGGTAAGTACATCTATGGTTACCAGATGTAACTTGAGTAAAGATGATGAATCTTCTCTAGTAGACTAGACCTTTTATAGATCCATGATTGGTAGTTTTTTGTATGTGTTTACACCTAGATCGGATATAATATAGGTGGTTTTAATTGTAGCTAGATTTCAAGCATCACTTAAGGAAACTCATGTCAAAGCAATAAAAAGAATATTCAAATATCTAAAAGTCACAATAGACTTTGGTTTGTGGTATCATAAAAGTGAAAATTTCACTTTCACTACATATATAGATGTAGATTGGGTTGGAAGCATAGATGACCAGAAGAGTACCTAGTGGTGGATCTTTCTTTCTTAGTGACAGTCTTGTATCCTAGTTAAGAAAGAAATAGGATCTAGTTTCTTTATCTACAAAAAAAGCATAATACAATCACAATGGCTTCATGTTGCACTTAGGTATTATGGATGAAGCAAAATTTGAAGGAGATGAAGATTGAGTTTGATGGACCCTTTTCCATTCTTTGTAATAATACTAGTGCTATAAACATTTCAAAGAATCTAGTAATTCACTCAATTACATCATATTGCAAGATTTCAAGTATCATTTTTTGAGGGATAAGGTTGCAGAAAAGGAAGTGAAGTCAGAGTATGTCGAAACCAAGGAGCAAGTAGCTGGCATTTTCATAAAACCACTTCCTAAGGAGACTTTTGAAATTCTCCTCAAGAAGCTAGGAGTTATTGCTCCCTCCTCTTGAATATAGAGGAAGCAAAGGTTGAGGGGGAGCATTATCTCCCAACCATAAGAAGACTTGGTTTTCTTGCAGAGTGTTTTCATAAGTAGTGTGGTATGGACTCAGGGGGATTTTATCCGGGAAACAAGTTTCTAGATTATGCAAAGTGTCAGAAAAGTAGTTGACCTTTTCCATTGATGTTAAAGGGGGACAAATATGACTCAAAATGCTAAATCATTTGAAGGCGAGAAAGTGGGAATCAATGTGAGGTGGGTTCTTGATCCAAACAACATTAGATTTTTCTTCGTGTGTGGCCAGCTTTTTATTTGTCATCAATGACAAAGGGGGAGATTGTTGAACAAATGTTGCCATTGATGTCAAAGGAGAAATGTCAAGGAGTAGTGTCCTTGATGAAAGGTAGTGCTTATTGATGTCTAAGAAGTAATGTTAGTTGTACAATGAGAATAAAATATAATCGCACTTGAATTATCATTATTAGTTTCATTTTGAGAACAACGAATCCTACTGCTTATAGTATGCTTGCAATATCATGCCAACATATATTCATGTTGATAGAGGTAATTCATAAGTCTAATTTGGAATGTTTCAAGTCAGTTACTCAAGGAAAAGATGTTTCTCTAGCAATACATTCATGCTCAATATTTCTTCTTGAATATATGTTTGGATTTGCAGTTTAAATGGAGAGTATTTCCACATGTTTTATCATATTCCAGAGTTTTTGGAAGTTATGTTTAGCATGCAAAAAGTTTGAAGTGACAAAAGGGTCAATTTACTAGTTAATCAACTAGTGGTGGTTTCAGAACTGTGTGGCAATGACTAGTAGCATGTGTCATCCAAAGACAATGAGGGATGAGAATATAGGTCTAGGTTAAGGTTCATGTGAAAGTGCATGACATCATGTTCTTTTGGTAGTAACAATTTTTTTTTAGGACTGACTTGTTATACATTTCATGTAATCTTAATTTTAGGTCCACCTTATGTCATCTTGGTTTATTGGAGATCCTTGGCTTACATGTAGTGTTGTTAATATAATGTATTGTATATAGTAATCATTTCACTTCACATTATAAAGTATGAGTGTGTGTATGGATACAAATTTGGTTTGAGCAAGTATAATTCAGGTTTTATAATGGGAGTTCAATCTCTCAATCATTGTGCACTATAATCATAATATCATAAGAAGTGTAGGAGAGTTTTGAAGACATATCTGATCTTGTTTAAACTATGTAATCATCATTGAAGATTTGTAAGTTGTATCTTTGTAATCCAGTAGGACTAGTGTTCTACTCATTGAGTCAGTGCACAAATATTTGTATTGGGGATTGGTGTCTCCAATAGGTTGGTGCCTACATTTACTTCATGGAATTAGTGTCTATAGTAGGCTAGTGCCTATTTCATTATTGTAACTTATTCATTATTTCTATGAGGTTGGATTTGGACAGTAGCTCCAAGAAGCTCTTCTCATTGTGGTTTTTTCCCATTTTGAGTTTCCACATATGTTTGGAGTTCAATGTGTGAATGGGTACTTCTATGATTGATTATTTGGTAGTAGAATTTTGTATTCATGTTTTATGATCATATTTACATGTTGAATTAAAGAGTTTTAAATTTATTTCATCTACTGATTCACCCCCTCAGTAGATTATGTTCCCTAAAAGGTCTTCTTAATATACTCCACATCTTCCTTCATTTCCAAAATCCTTTCCTATAATATATTGAGATTCCCCTTGACCCTTATTAGTTGATCTACCACTTATTTAATTATATTCTTATTAATTTAGAAAATTCTTTGATGATGACAACAATAGGAAAGATATTTTTTAGACACTTTTAGAAAGTGAAATGAAGGGCTTCAATAAAGCTTTCTATCTTTTTCATTACTATACTACTAGCCTCCATCCTTATAGTGTATTTATACTTGTAGGAAATCAAGACCTTAGCTCTCCATTTTATGGCCTTTAGCCACTCCAAGTATATATTTTGGTTTCAAAATAGCTAGATATATTTTATTTATAGATCCTCAAATGGAACTATAGCCATCTCCTACAAAGTTTTAACGTTATTCACTAGTACTATGATCTTCTAATCAAGACACTATTTGAAATTATCCATTATAGTAGCTTCATCACTCACTTTATGGTATAACTTGGAGGGAATGCCAAATTATTATTTTTCCTTGGGATTTCAAGGAATCCTTCCAAGTTGAAGCTGAACTCACCACTCTTCTAATATTTCTAATCTAGTTACATATATCCAATTCTTGTAGGATGTTTAGATCTAGTATGTTGAAATCCATTGAGCCCATGAGTTAATTGATATACATAGATAATTCACCAACTTGGACCTTGAGTTCTATCTTAGTTTTTTCATCCTTATCCATAAAACCAAAGATGGGGGATACTATATTTTGAAGATATTTTCTCTCTCCCTATCATTTTTATAGACCCAAACTAAATGTTTATGTGCTTGCTTCCTTCTTGTCCACCACTAAAGTTGTTACCTATTATTTTTTACTCCTTCAACATTCAAAATGATGGTGGGATTTTTTTTTCTCTCTAAGACTTGGGTTAATTCTTAGTAATTTACACCACTTTAGAGAAGCCCACTATAATAGGTTGGTATGTCCTCTATCTCTTTTATATTATAGATCTTTTCCATACTAGCATCCCTAAACTAAATTTCATAATTTTTCACTTGCATGTACTATGGGAGGAGTGGAATGAGATAGGCTTGGAGGAGGAGAAGGGGTGGTTATTAAAGTGGAACCTAGAGAGGAAGGGCTTGAATGAGTCACTAGTAAAGTTGAAGTATGACACTCCTCCATTTAAGATGGTGTAATACCATGTAGAAAACCTTCCTCTTGGGTTATAGTAGGTGTTAAAGTTCCTTCTTTTCCTAGTGAATCCTAATATGGTACTTCTAATTTTTAATCTTTCCCAAACTATTTCTCTTTAATATTGGGTTTTAGGGGAGAACATGGGGTCTATAGATGAGGAGAAGGAGGATATGAAGAAAATCGTATTTGGATTTGAGGGGAAGGTAGCATTTGAGATACCTCATGAGCTACTGAAGATCTAGTTCTTCTTATTACTTGAAAGGGTTAAACCTCTTCAACCTCTTCTTCTTATTCCTACTACAAGGTAATATGCACAATGATATCCTCCTATTTCTTTCTCTCTTCCTTCTCTTATGCAGTATAATAAGATGACTCCCCTTGTTCTTTTGCTACAATTTGTTCCTTTAATTTTTTTTTGAGGTTGAGCATCATTAATAAAATAAGGATGCCTCAACAATATCATAGTTCTTATAACTACCACCTTTTCTAACCTTAATTGAGGGTTCCTCTCATATAAAATAGTATATTCACCTTTTTTAACTAAATACCTTGTACCTATTGTAGGAAGGATTAGGACTTTTCCAAGGTTGCATACATTGATAAATAGTATTTTCAAGTGAATATATTCCCTTATTAAGAGTTTATGTTCATTTATTAATCAAACCAATAGTCCTCTAATGCTAGAACATAAACAAAGGAGCCAATTATTGGCCCAATATATCATATGATATCATACCTATTCTTACCTTTAGAGGTCCATTACAAAATTATCTATTTCTTGCTCTATTTTCTTGTAATGTCAAAATATGGAGCTAGATTAATCTCCTGCCATTATATAGAATACTATTATACTCTTGTATTTTTTGGAAATCAATTTTGGATCTCCACCACTTGTTTATAGATAGATCTAGGAGAATATGTTTTCATCAGGGTATTGAGGTAGTTTGTATGGTGCTTTAAGGAAGCCACCAACTGTAATATCAAGAAATATTTTAAATTTTAGATAAACTAGTTTCCAAGGTTGTCCTTTACTTGTATTGTCTCTAGGGACAACTTCTTGGCATAGTCACTCTCCAAACATCTAACGATTAAATAAAAAATGCATCACTTACTCTATTCTAGTTCTTCTAATTTTCCTTAAGTTCCACTTGGGGGTAGTGATCATTAAGTTTAATTTCACCTATTTTGTGTGTGACCACTTGATGTAACACTATAAATTTATCCTCAAAAATAAGTAGGTACACTTAATAGGAAACTATGTAGAATATAGTAGATTATTAAATATATAATAATTTTTCATGTATGGAGTCACGAATAAGAGTGGCCTAATGAATATTCTTTTCATTTTATTTAGAGAGGATGAATTATCTCATCCAACGGTAAAAATACCTAGAATTGGGTAGGCCAAAGAATCATCTCAAGAGAGTTATGGCTTAATTTTTAATCCTCTTGGAACTCTCTCTTTTGGAGTATGTTTCCTATTTTCAATGTTGAATTTCTTCTTTGTAACAATACATTATTTGTTAATAAATTTGGAAACACTTTATTTGGTTATCATAGTATGTCAATGCCTTCTTCATTGTAATTTTATTATACTTGGAATAAGTGTTAGGGTTAGAAGGTAGATTTTAATCAGCTGAATGCAAATTTGATCAATAAAATGGAGAAAAAACACAAAAATTTTGGGCAGCAAAAGAAGAACACAAAGATTTAATGTAGTTCACCCAATCCGGGCTACATCCACCAAAAAGAGGGTCCAAAATATATTAATCTCCCAGGAAATAACTTTTACAATGACATGCAATGATATACATCAACATGCAACAACATTTTGTTTCCACGTTTTTCACTTGTTGGTTTTACACAACCATGGCTATGGGTACCCACAACTTCTCCTACATTTTTCTAGCCACTACTCTGCGATTTTCTTTTAACATTTTTCACAACCTGCTGCCCTCAAAACTCATCACTGAGTGTTCTAATATGCTCCCACACATGTACCATTAATTACCAATGAAGTGTTTCCCTTGGTTGTGTTTCATGCACCCAATAAAACATTTTCTTTGGGCGGCTACATTTAATATTTCCAGCAATCCATAAACCTTATATTAAAAATATCGTAACTAATCCTTCCAATATTTAACATTTGTTTGTAACTGTCCTTTTAGATACAAGTGCAACATAAATATTTAATAAGTGCAACAAATTATTTAATGAAAAATTAATATGAAGATTTTATCCAAGTCTAATTGGTCTCCACAACACAACAATCTCCCACTTGGAGACTGATCATAACACCACTACCCCTACAAATCCTATTGTAAATCAACACCTTGGACCTTGTTGTGTTGTTTTTCTCGAATTAAACCTTGAAGGCCAACCAAGGCTGAAGAGGAGCCCAACTTCTCCATTGTCACCACCTTCGTAAACATATCTTCTAAATTGTCATCTATATGTATCTTTTTTAGCTTGACTTGTTCATCCTCCAATATCGATCAAATGAAATGATATCTCAGCTATATGTGTTTGGTTTTAGAGTGCAAGGCATAATTTTTTACAAGATTTATAGCACTCTGACTATCTATAAACAAGTAACTTTTAGCCTACTATTTTCCCAGCTCTTCCACGAAAAGTTACAGTCATATCATCTCTTTTGCCACCTTTGTTTTAGCTACATACTCTGCCTCCATAGTGGATAAAGCATCCACCTTTACAACCAAGAAATCCAACTCTAAGTCAAAATATCCTTTTAAATCAGTATTAGAGCCCCCAAAACATATACTCATATACCTGCATACCTAACAACTCATATGACATGTGAAATATCCAGTCTCATGCATACCATGGCGTACTTTAAACTTCCTATAGCTGAAGCATATGGTACCTTGGACATTTTTTCTTCCTCCTCTTGTGTCTTAGGTCACATATCTTTAGTCAATTTGACATGAAAAGGAAAAGGTGTGCTGACAACTTTTGCATTCTCCATATGAAATCTCTACAACACCTTTTCAACATAATCAACCTCAGATAAAAACAATTTTTAGTTTTTCCTATCTCTTGTAATCTTCATACCAAAGATTTTTTTTGCTACCCCTAAATCCTTCATAGTAAATGAATTTTCTAACTGGTGTTTTAACTCCTTTATGTGATCCATGTTAGACCCTACTACAAGAATATCATCAACATATAAACATAAAATAATGTAGCTATCACCATCTAACTTCTTAAAGTAAACAAAATGGTCTGAATTACATTGACTGTAACCTTGCTAAGCCATAAAACTATCAAATTTCATATACCATTGCCGAGGTGCTTGCTTCAATCCATATAAACTTTTCTTAAATCTGCACACTAGTTTCTCCTTACCTTTGACCTCAAATCCTTGTGGATGTTCCATATATATTTCCTTTTCCAAATCACCATGAAGAAAAGTTGTTTTAAAATCAAGTTGTTCTAAATGCAAATCTTTAGCAGCCACAATACTTAAAATAGTACGAATAGAAGTCATTTTAACAACCGAAGAAAATATTTCATCAAAATCAATACCCATTTTCTATGCAAATCACTTTACAGCTAACTTGGATTTAAATCTTCTTACCTCCATATTCCTCTTTCAGCTTATAAACTCATTTTTTTGGTAAAGCCTTTTTACATGCAGGTAACTTTCATAAGTTCCAAGTTTGATTTTTTAGCAAGGAGTCCATTTCTTCTTCCATTCCATGCTCCCACTAAACCTTGGCATCCACCTGCATAGCTTCATCATTGTATTTTGATTCACCAACATATATTAATAAAATAAGATACAAAGAGGGAGAAAATATTTTTGGAGGTCTACTTATCCTTGAAGATCATCTAACATTCATTGGAGTTTGTGGTATTTTTTGTTGTTGTTGTTGTGGAGAATGAGGAACTGCTGGAACATCACTATTTGGAGTATCATCCAACACTACATAATCATTTTCTTTCTTCTCATGAGACTTCAACTAATCTTTGTACAACACTTTCTCATTGAATATGACATTCCTGCTTCTCATAATTTTTTGATTTTCAAAATCCCAAAGCCTATAACGAAATTCAACAATGTCATATCCAACAAATATACATTTCTTTAATTTAGCATCAAGCTTGGTTCTATTTTTTGAATCTACATGTGCAAATGCTTCATAACCGAAGGTTGTGAGAAAAGAATAATTCACCTTCTTACCTGTCCATGCTTCCTCTGGAATACCACAACCTAAAGGATTAGAGGAACCTCTATTAATTAAATAAACAACAGCGTTTATAGCCTCTACCCACATGTTTAAAGGTAGCCCGACATGCATTCTCATAGTCTTTCCATGCTCCATTATTGTTCTATTCATGTGCTTAGCCACTCTATTCTCCTGTGGAGTCCTTGGAACCTTTTTCTACCTATGAATACCATTAGAGGAACAATAATATTTAAACTCTTTGCTACAATACTCACCACCATTATTAGATTTGAGATATTTTTAATTTTTACCCATCTCATTCTCAACCAAGCTTGTCCATTTTTTAAAATTTTAAAATATATTAATTTCTACCTAAGGAAATAAATCCATACCTTCCTTATTGCATCATCAATAAAAGTGACATAATATCAAGAGCCACCAAGAGAAGATACTTGAGTCAGTCCCCATACATCTATATACACAAGCTCTAATTTCTCATCTTTCTTTTGCTTCCCATCCTTGAGAAAACTCTCTTTTTATTTTCCACACACAAAAATTTCACATAAATCCATATTAACACATTTTAGACCTGGTAAAATATTCTTTGAATGAAGTACTTTCATACCTTTTGCACTCATATTCCCAAGTCTATTATCCACAGTGCTGATTCGGAACCCACAACAACTGTCTAATTTTTTGCCTGCTAAACTACAACAATTGCTCCTGAACATTGATTTTTATCTGCAATAGCTAAAGTAGAAGGAACAATATGACCTATAAAAAGATATAAGGTGCTTATTTTCACACCTTTTTCTACCACTAAGGAACCTTTTGTAACCTTCCAATTTTTATCACTAAATGTACAACAACACAACCTTCATCATCTTGTTGCCTTGCTGAAATTAAATTTCTGCTTAACCTTGGAATGTACCTTACCTCATGTAGTAGCCAATGATTCCCATTCTGAAACTTAATCTCGATTCTTCCCTTTTCAACAATCTGACAAGGTTTTTTATATCCCAGATAAACCAGCCCAAAATCCCCTTGGACATAATCAAGAAAATAACTTCTATGGGGCGTAGCATGAAATGAATCCCTTGAACCTAACACCCAAGAATCATTAGCATTATCAAGGGAAAGAATCAAAGAATCCTCATCATATTTATTACTTACCGCATTTTCCTCTTTATTGCCTTCCTTTTTGTCTCCTTTATTTTTCTAAGACCAATAATCTTTCTTTAAATGACTCAGCTTATCGTAGTACCAACAATCCTTCTTTTCTCTAGATTGGGACCTCTTATCCTTTGATTTTTCTCGTGACTTACCATGACCTCCATAATTATTTCCTATCTCCTTTTTTCTACCCCTACTTTCTGCATTCAAAACACTACCTGATGTGGATGTACCACCTGAGCTTTTCCTATGAATTTCCTTGCTCAAAGTAACACCAACAACATCATCAAATTTCAATATATTTGAACTAGAAATATAATTAATAACCACCATTACCAAGCTATTCTACCTTTCAGGAAAAGAACATAGAATCAAAAGAGCGGGCTAACTTCTTCATCAAAGTTTGCATTAACAGAAGTCAATTGATTGGTAATTGTGTTAAACTCATTTAAATGATCAACAACTGGTCCACCTTCTACCATTTTCATATTAAATAAATGCTTCATAAGAAATACCTTATTCAAAGCAAAAGGATTTTCATATAAATTTTCTAGGGTCTTCATCAAATCTTCAGTTTCCTTTTCTTTTGAAATATTAAATGCCATTGATTGTGCCAGGCATAAACAAATGTTGCCAAGTGCCTTTCTATCCAGAATATCCCATTCCTCATCAAACATAGCTAGAGGTTCCTTGGCTTTCCCTTCCAATGGCTACCATAAATCCTTCTAATAAAGATAGTCCTCCATCTACATCTTCCATAATTGAAAGTTATTCCCATTGAATTTTTCCAACTTCAACTTACCCTTGTCTACCATAAATCCCACTCAACCTTGAGACTTCCACTCAATTGTGAGACTCCCACTCAATTGTGAGACTCCCAATCAACCATGGGACTCCCACTCAACCATGAGACCTTTTTGAAAATGATAATTGAACACAACCCACTCCGATACCACTTGTTAGGGTTAGAAGGTAGATTTTAATCAGTTAAATGTATATTTGATTAATAAAATAGAGAAATAAAACACACATAAATTATAGACAACAAAACAAGAACATAAAGATTTAGCGTGGTTCACCCAAATCTGGGCTACATCCACTAACAAGAGGGTCCAAACTATATTAATCTCCTAGAAAATAAACTTTACAATGACATGAAAAGACATGCAATGACATGCAACAATATTTTTTCCATGTTTTTCATTTGTTGGTTTTACACAACCATGGCTACGGGTACCTGTAGCTTCTTCTACATTTTTCTAGCCACCACTCTGTGATTTTCTACTAACATTTTTCATGACCTGTTTCCCTCAAAACTCATCACTATGAGTTCTAATATGCTCCCACACATGTCCCATTAATTACCAATGAAGTGTGGCCCTTGGTTGTGCCTCATGCACCCAATAAAACATTTTCTTTGGGTGGCTACATTTGTTTGTAACCGTCCTTTTAGATACAAGTGCAGCATAAATATTTAATAAGTGCAAAAAATTATTTAATGAGAAATTAATATGAACATTTTATCTAAGTCTGATTGGTCTCCATAACACAACAATAAGTGGGCAGCCTAAATACTCTATATATTACAACTAAAGTAATATCCAACATACTTTGGTTTGAAATTCCAAACATACTTGATTTTTTGTGTTCACTAATCTTCTTTCATGTGTACTACCAAGCACACATGGAGCAATTATATGAATCAATAATAACCAATTATATCTTTATAGAAGATATAAGTAATATATACCTAAATTAGGCATCATGTAACTAGTAAGGTAATGAAACAACTATTATTATAATAAAATTATTAATATAAATTTTTTAATATTGTTATCAAAATTACAACACAAAGCTTACCACTGGCCAACACATATACAAGAATTTATCCTACAACACTATGGAAGTAGATCCCAATGATGCAATTTTTAATGTGCTTATAGATGGAATATACATGAAGGATGTGCATAAATATATACATATGCCACTCATAAAGAAATCCACAAAGAATGACTAGGTCACCCAATTGACCAGAGCCACATATTATGGGATACGTCTAGATGTAATGAAAATATCAAATCTATCTATGTGGTAGGTAATAATGGGGATTTCATTTAAATTTTACTATACATTTACCATGAGGATTCTCCTCCAACATCAATAGACACTTCACATAAAATTGTAGTGGAGGGAAAATAGATAGATCTTTGCAAGCTTTTGAAGGAGCAACAACTAGAAAACATCCAAAAAACAAAGAATACATACTACCATTTCAAGTATGAAACTTTTACTATATGCCTTACATTATATTTCATGAATGCATTATTGACATTTGCAGGGAAAGTTTGGGAGACAAATCAACTATTTTCTACATAAATCCTTGATCATGTAAAACACCTAAAGGATTCCACATATTTCATTGTGGTCTACTAGGGTTACTTAAAATCCCTCCAGTAGTATACGTAGAGAAAATAATGGATATCATATGATATTATGAGAAATTACATCAAAGATATTTTGTTCTTGTTAAATATGGATTACACCATCATGGAGGTCATTGAATGACTAATTTCCTAGATTATGTAGATTCAATATAAAATTAGTGATCCATTAATATACTCTTGCATGGAAAATATCCTCAAATAGCCAAAGGACCCTAAAGTAGAGAAATCATAACATATTAGGAATATATGGACAAGCTAGAAAAAAATAAATATTAAGAGCACATGGGAAAGAACAAGGATAAGTTGAAAGAAATGTGGGGTATTTCAAAGACCAGGCTAGAGCATCACAACAAATCAAATTTGGAATGGGAGAATAAATAAAATAATTGCCTACCTCCACTTTATAGTGAAACATCCTTGAAATAAGCAACAAAATAAATGTTACAAATGAGTGTGGAGAGAAAATAAAAGAGAAAAGAAAAGAAAAAATTAAGTAAAAAGGACAAGCAGTCCCTAATGGAAGAAGAATATAAAAATGAAGAACCAATAAAAAATAAACAACTAGAAGAAGTAATGGATGTCAATATCATATATAGTGGCCTAGATTTGGAAAATGGTTGTTGTAAACGATGACCCAAATGTGTATAGATATGAGAGCTACAAATAGTGAAAACATTGAGGAAGCAATGGTAGGATATGTGGTGGATTTTTCAATTACATTAGAAAATATGAGAATTTTTTATAGGAGTTAACCTTCGCCCTCAAACAAAAAAGGGAAAAATAAATTCAACAAGAATAAGAATTGAGAAAGGAGGCTTTAGAAAACATCAATCCCTTGGTACCAATGGAGAAAAAATAGAAGTTAGAATATATTTAGGCCAAGTAGCTCTGCCTAAGTAGAGAGTAGACAAGATAATGATGCAAAACCCTTAAATCACCAACCAACTTAAGGAGAAAACATTGGAAGCCACTTAAAAGGAATATGTAGTAATTAGGGAAGAAGAGAAGAAGGCCCAACAAGCTCAAAAATATACCATCTAGGGGAACTCAATAGAAAAATAGTATATCAAAAGGACAAGGACCACCATATATAACTCCTCCATCACCAAATAGGCCATCATTGTCTACCACAATATCACTAGTGTAGTCCATCAATTTTTTTTACAATTATAGAAGCTATACAACCAATTTCAACACCAAAAATTGTCCAACTACCAACGGTTGGAACATAAATAGATATTTCAGCCATATCACTACTCTAATAGTTTCAACTTGGAGGCATCCTTCACCAATAAGATATATTTAAACAACATGTGGAGAACATATAGATAATAGACAGGGTCATAAGTGATATTAAAAAAAAAAATTCACAATTAAAAAATGATACATCACAAAATATAGGGAAACGACTAAATCAATTGGTTGATAGACTCTTTAAAGAGATGAATAATTAGGCCACCTCACTCCATAGTAGTATATACAAAAACTCATAAAATAAAATATGGAAAAAGAAAGAAAAAAAATGTTAAGTGGCCCACACATAGCTAGAATCACACATCAACACCATGCAAGCTAATATAAGAGATACTAGTAACCTCTATCAGTTATTCATGCAATCATAAAATATAACTAAAATTATAAAAGGGAAGACAGATTGGATAGAGCAACAAATTCTCTAGGTGGCCACAACTTACGATGCTATACAAGATATGAATAAAAAAATAAGGACATGGCTTGAAGCCCTACATACTTAGATATAGTAGCTATGCGATTAAATAGAAGCAATAAAGGCCCAAATCAAATAATTAAGGGACTTGTAGTAAGTTTGAGGCTATTACATGTCACTAGCCTCCTCTATAGTGCAAAGAATGTAGAACAAAAAATAAGAATCCTATATATAGTAACAAAAGAGAAGATCCATTCCCCTTGATGAAGGTCTTATCATGCACCTATACCAATTCCATCTTGCCTTATGCCCGCCAAAGAAAATTCAATTTGTCTTAATTGAGGAAACCCCCTGCTTCCCCTCAAGTTGTGACCACTTTGGCCCTTAGGGGAAAAAGAAAGGTAAATTGAAGAGATTTTCTACTTTTGATCATACTTTCCCCCCACCAAAGTTCCCGAGTGAACCCTCTATTGCTATGACTTAGCCCTCCACCCCTTCTAACCTTATTGATGATAATCCTTCACCTATGACTCCTACCTTTGACCAATCTCAAGAAGCTCAAGGTCTTTGTGATATTAAAAATTCCCCCCTTCTCTTGGTCTAAGAAAATGTGACCATATGGGGTTTTAGAAAATACCCCACCAAAAAGAAGAAAGTTTTACCAAAGTTGATCTTGGTTGAGGAGGACATTGTTGCTGTTAATGTTGAAGAATACAAGGCTGAGGAGGTGGTTAGCGGATCTCATCTGAGAAGATCCAACCATTTGGCGAGCCACCCAAAGACTTCTAGGAAGAAATGAATTGAGAATTTTTTAAACCATCAAGTCCCTCAACTAATGAACTAGAGGAGAAATGGTCTAATTCTAAAAGCCTACAAAACACTACTAAGAGTTAGCCTGGAAGTACATGAGTAGCATGGAGAATGCTAGAATGAACCTTCAAGGTATGATTCATAGTTGTCCTCAGTGTGCTACTACAATGGGGGAGCTCGCTAAACTAAAAAAGAACGTGTTAGACACTAATCAAAATATGATCATGTCCAAATTTAGCTCCAATATTATGCATGGATTTGCAACTACCCTATGCTTGTTGCAAGTCAAAGATGTGGTGAAGACTGGTGACAATGATAATAGTCACAAGAAACTTTTCAAGTTCCTCACTCATGTTTTGGGTCAACTATTTTCTAGTTAGGTTGTTTGTATGGTGTCCTTTGTTAGTTGTTTTGTTTGTTTTTGATGTACCATTAAATGCTGCTACGGTCTTTAGACTTGGTTTTCAGAATTTAGGATTTCTATAATTGGGCCAACACCCTAGTTGTGTTGCTTTATCAATCAAAAACAAAAGAGCAGATCCTTATATAGGTGTAGGTCCTAGAATAAGAAAAAATGTGACTGAAGAACATATTCATCCAACTTTAGGATATCTATAAGAAACATTTTCCTAAAAAATAATTCATTTAGCATGTCTTGAGAATAATACATAGTTTTTAAAGGGGGATAATGTTTGTGGATATTATAAAAGATATTGGAACATAATAATAAAATCTTGTAGAACCTATGACAAGTAGTTATAAATGTGATGTAGACCACATAGATGACTAGGCCTAATATTATTAGGTGCATATTGTAAAGGGACACATCTCAAAGAGTATGTATATAGAGAGAGATAGATGTAATATATAGGAGATAAGTAAAAAAATGAGAGAAATAAGATATATGCAACCATAAATCAAATAAAAGAAAGGAACAACATTAAAATCAAATAATGTTAAATAAGACTATGCGAATATAATATATGAAGATATATTGGTGATTATTTAAATTAAAATTGAATCATGGTTTGTATTCATGATTCTATTTTAATACCACTCCATACCTAATCTCTAATGATTTTACTATTTCTATCACTAGGGTATAAATACAATTGCTAAGAATTCTTAGGGCTTAAAACTCTATTCTATGACATATTTTTCTTGCTAACATTTCCCTTCATCTCTCTATCTATATCCTCTCTCTCCTTATATCTGTATCTCCCTCTTTACCTCTCCCTCCCTCTCTCTATATCTCTATATTTTTATCTATCCCCCTCTCTTCCTCTTTCTCCCTCTCTATATATCTCTCTATCTCCACTTATCTTCCCCTCTCTATATATTTATCTACTTTTCTTGTATCTCTCAATGTCTTTGTCCTCTCCCTCTCTTCATCTATCCCTCTCCATCCCTCTCTATCCCTCTCTCTATAGCTATATCTCCCTCTACATCTCCCTTTCTATGTATATATGTATGTATCTATCTCCATCACTCTCCATGCTGTTGGAAATATTAATTTTTTTGTCTGAGCCCTTCTCACATCAACTCCCCTATGACACCTACCTGTCAGGAGCTTTCAATAGAAAGTTTTTTTTTGGGATCTTCATCCCTATTCTGCTCCTAACTTCAAAATTTATTGTGGTAGGAAATTTTGAATTTACAGAATTTATTATTCTAGGTAAGTTCGAATTTTGAGAGGGAATTTTTTGGAAGGAGATTTTAATGCAAAAATGGAATGGATCAAAATCATCAGAGAGATTGTTGCAGCAAGTGAAGTTGCAAGAAGGTAAAGTTGTAGTAGCAACAACAAAGAATTTTTTGTGCAAGGATCAACAAATATCTCTAGATTATTTTGTGTGTGTTCAGGGAGCAACAGATAGCTCTATATTGTTTGGTGTGTGCGAGAAGCAGCAGATAGCTCTAGATGAATGGAAAAGAGAGAGCTATGAGAATCTTCATATTGTTGTAAGTGTGTGTGTGCAGCTCCAGATTGCTGGAAATCAAGTTTGTTATTAGCAGTTTTTAGTTTCAAGTTTAAGAATATTTTGTAATTTTTTATATTCTGAATTAATAGAAGAAACACAAGTTTGCATGCTTAGTTGTGTGTCTCCAATCAATTTTTTTCATTATTTCACATTTTATTTTGGTATTCCCAGTTGATTGGGAAATAGAGCGGAAACTTTGTGCATTTTATTTGAGTTTGGGATTTAGAAAATCCCTTTAGATTGGTATCAGAGCATGACCAATCACTTCAGATTGATATCAGAGCATTCAGATACTTTTTACATGGTATCAAAGCTAGAAGGCCCTAAGTCTTGAGCGAGTTGGGAATTTATTTTATGGGTTTTAAAAGTTTGTTTTGTTGGAGACATGGATGGAGAAGAGAGTAAGATTTGGTAGCAGCCACCACCATTCAATGGACAAAATTATGATGTTTCGGAAAAGAAAATGAAGAAAATAATGGTTGCAAATGATTTGTGGGAGTTTGTGATTAGCGGGTTCAATGATGTGACTGATCCAACAACATATACAACCCTCACAAACAACTAGAAGACTCAATTGAAGGAGACATGGAGGAAAGATGCAAAAGCATTAAGTTTGATTGAAGTAGCCTTGACAGAGGCCATTTTTCCCAGAATAGCAGCAACTAACTATGCAAAGGAAGCTTGGGAAATCCTCCAAACTAATTATAAAGGGACTGATAAAGTCATATTGTTGAAGCTCTAGATGCTTCAAAGAGATTTTGAGTCTCTCGAAATGAAGAATAGTGAGTTTATCTCAAAATCTCACACCAGAATCTCTAGTTTGATAAACTAGTTGAGGGTGAATGGAGAATTCATGGAAGAGTAGAGGATTGTGGAGAAAATCCTCATAAGTTTACCCTCAAATTTTTATGTAGTAGTTATTTCCATTGAAGAGGCAAAGGACCTCTCAACATTGTTTGTTGATGAGCTAATGGGTTCTCTACAAACCCATGAGCAACGCCTAAATAGGTCTACAAATTCCTCCCATGAGAAAGCTTTCAAAGCTTAATACAATGAAATAAGTAGGGGGAGAGGTATTAATAGCTCTGAATGAAGCTCAAGAGGTAGAGGTAGAGGTAGATCTGGATGTGGAAGTGTTGGAGAAGATAGCTCAAGATGAGCACACAACCAAGAGGGAGCAAGTATTTCTCAGTCCGGCTTCGGACAAGCCAAGAAGAACAACAACTCGAGTCATAAGTGTGATAAGAGAAATGTCGAATGTTATTATTTCCATAAGTTTGGTCATTATGCAAGTGAGTGTTGTAAAAGGTAATGTGATCAGTCCAAGCAAAGTGCAAATGTGGCTGATGAAAGAGTGGTTGAAAGTAATCAACAAAAGGCCTTCATCATGTGCAACATTGTTGAGCAAGGAAGTGATGAGTTATGGTTTTTAGATAGTGGATGTAGCAACCACATGAGTGGTAATGAAAAATTATTTTCTTTCATTGATAAAAATGTCAAGTCTGAAATGAAAATGGGGAATAATGAAATAGTTTCAGTTGTAGGAAAAGGGTCTATTTTGTTTCGCATCAAGCAAGGTGAGAAGAAGGAGACTGAAAATGTATATTTTTCCCCTGGTATAAAGCACAATCTCATGATTATTGGACAACTGATCCAAAAAGGATACAAAGTGTTGATGGAAAAGGGTGAATGCATCATTTATGAGAAGGATGGAAGCAAGAAAATAATTGCAATAGTTCCAATGAAAAAAAAATAGAATGTTTCCCTTGAGGTTGGAAAGGTGTTTCTTAGCTCAGTCCTCAGCTGCAACCTCTAGGCATGGAAAATGTACAATAGTAAATCACCAAGCAGCCTTCAAGACAGTCATTCAAGACCCTTTCAAGCTTTGGAATTTAAGGTATGGACACTTGGGCTATGCTGGTTTGAATATTTTGTGAAGGAAGGGTATGGTTAGAGGTTTTCCAACCATAGTTGAGCCTAGTGGTAGATGTGAAGGCTACATTTTAGGAAAGCAACATAGGCAGCCCTTTCAATTAGAAAATTCTAGAAGGGCAAGAGCACCATTGGAGCTGGTATACACTATTTTTTTTGGCCCTATCCAAACAATTTCTATTGGTAAGAGCCAATATTTTATGACCTTCATAGATGACTACAATAGTAAGACATGGGTTTATTTATTACACTGAAGCATTTGACAATTTTATAGTGTTTAAAGCCAAGGCTAAAAAGGAGAGTGGACATTTCATCAAGGTCCTAAGGTTAGATAGAGGGGAGAGCATAACTCCAATCAATTTGTGAATTTTTACAAGAAACATGGCATTAAGAAGGAGCTAACAACAACCTATATTCTGCAGCAAAATGGAGTGGTTGAGAGGAAAAATAGAACCATTATGGAGATGGCAAGAAGTATGCTTAAATCCAAGAGACTCCCAAATTATTTTGGGGGTGAATTTGTAGCAACAATAGTATATTTGATAAATAGAAGTCCTACAAAGGCAGTTTGTGACAAGATTCCACAAGTGGCATGGACAAAATACAAGTGGATGGTTGAGCACTTGAGAGTATTTGAGTGTGTGGCATATACACTTGTTCCAAAAGAGAAGAGGAAAAAGTTTGATGACAAGGGTGAGAAGTGCATCTTCATGGGATATAGTGAAGAGTCCAAAGCCTCCAAGCTATATAATCCAGTCACCAAAAAAATAGTTATCAGTAGAGACATGGAGTTCTTAGAGGATGAGTCATGGGATGGCTTGATAACTCCTGATAGCTCCATATTGCTCTCGACAGCTCTGGTTGATGAAGAAAAAGAGTATGAAGTGTAGAAAGATGATGTTATCAAGCCCCCAATAGCTCCTGATAGCTCTAGACTACTCTAGACTAGTGCATAGACAAGGTCTACTCAGCAAAGCATCAATTGTAGTGAAAGTTTAGACCCCACTCTCGCCTCCCTAATGCCAAGAAAGACCAAGAGTATAAGAGATATCTACCAAAATGAAAGGTATAATGAAGAGTTTGATGAAAGTATAAATTTTGCATTATTTTCTCATAGTGATCCAATTTATTTTGAGGATGTTGTGAAAGAAAATAAATGGTGTGAAGTCATGGATGAGGAGATAGATGCAATAAAGAGGAATAGAACATGGAAGTTAATTGACTTTCCTCCCAACAAGAAAGTAATTGGAGTGAAATGGGTCTATAATACCAAAAGCAACGTCGATGGAAAATTAGAGAGGCATAAGGCAAGATTGGTTGTCAAAGGATACATATAGTAGTTTGGGAGAGATTATGATGAGACGCATGCTCTAGTTGCAAGGATGGAAACCATGAGGGCAGTCATAGAAATTGCAGCCCAACACAAGTGGAAAGTATTTCAAATGGATGTAAAGTCAGCCTTCTTAAATGGAGTATTGAAAGAGGAAGTGTATGTGGAGTAGCCACCTAGTTATGAAGTTTCAAGTAAAAAAAAAAGGTATATAGGCTAAAGAAATCTCTTTATGGGTTGAAGCAAGCACCAAAGGCATGGTACAATAGAATTGACTCATATTTGTTGAGAAATGGGTTTAGCAAACGTGATGGTGAGCCCACTATTTACATCAAGGTAGTTGATGGTAAGATTTTAATTGTTGTCTTGTATGTTGATGATTTAGTTTTCATTGGGGATAATGATTTCCTCATTGTTGATTTTAAAGAGGCCATGAAAAGATAATTTTAAATGAAAAACCTAGATCTCTTGAGGTATTTTCTAGGAATGGAAAAACAAATTCATGATGGTATTTTTATCTCTCATGTAAAGTATGTAATAGAGATTTTGAAGAGGTTTAGGATGCAATATAGCAAACCTTCTTCCACACCAACAACCATAGGTTTGAAGTTGAGAAAAGAATATTGCAGCAGCAATGTGAATCTGACCATGTATAAGACTTTGGTTGGAAACTTGATGTATTTAACAACTAGGCCTGATATAATGCATAGTGTAAGTCTAATTTCTAGATTTTTGAAGACTCCAAAAGAGTCACATTGACAAACGAGTAAGAGAATCCCAAGGTATGTGAATGGAACCAAAGGATATGGTATTTTTTATAGTGTTTATAGTGCAACAAATGATTTTGGGCTGATTGGTTACACAGATAGTGACTACATAGGGAGTGTGGATGATAGAGCACATCTAGATATGTGTTTCACTTGGGTTTGGGAGTCATCTCATGGGATTCCAAGAAACAACCCATAGTTTCCCTATCTATAGATGAGGTTGAGTATATAGAAGAAAATGCAGCAGCATGCCAAGCTATTTTGCTAAGGAAGACCTTAGCAGATTTGAAGTAAGAACAAAAGGATGGAACAACTATATTTTGTGACAATATTTCATCAATTGCTTTGACAAAGAATCCATTTTTTCATGGAAGAAGCAAGCACATTGAAATTAGGTATCATTTTATAAGAGAGTTAGTTGAGAAAGGTGAAATCAAAATAAAATTTTGTAGGTCTGAGCAGCAACTTGTAAACATTTTTACCAAACCATTGAGTAGAGATTGCTTTGAACGCCTAAGAAGAAATTTAGGTGTTGTTGATTTGTATGAAGAATGGTGCTGTTTGAGGGCTTATTCAAAGGGGGGGTGCTAGAAATATTAAGTTTTTTGTCTGAGTCCTTGTCATGTCAACTCCCTTGTTACACCTACCTATCGGGAGATTTCAACGACAAGTTTTTTTTTTGGGATCTTCATCCCTATTCTGCTCCTAACTTTAGAATTTATCGTGGTAGGAAAATTTGAATTTCTAGAATTTATTATGTTAGGTAAGTTTGAATTTTGAGTGAATTTTTTGGAAGAATGTTTGAATAAACAAAAGGAATGAATCAGAATAGTTAGAAAGATTGTTGTAGCAAGTGAAGTTGCAAGAAGCTAAAGTTGCAACAACAACAGTAGAGAATTTTTTGTGTAGGGAGCAGCATATAGCTCCAAATTATTTTGTGTGTGTGTAGGGAGCAGCAGATAGCTATTAGTATACATGGAAAAGAGAATTGGAATGAAATGCTAGAGTATTTCTTAGCCTATAAATTTGTTGATTATTCATCACATCTCATTACACTAGTACAAAAACAACAATATATGACTAAATACACTACTAAAAATTGCATATAAATGACTAACTTTAGTCACATGACTATTAGTGGTTTATTTGTAGTCATTTATAACACCACTAAATTTATGACTAAACAATTTTAGTTATTTATTTAGTCATTAATTTCAGTTATTAATTTGGTCATTGATTTGGTCATTAATTTAGTCATTGATTTAGTCATCTATTTAGTTATTTATTTAGTCATCTATTTAGTCATTAATTTTAGTAACATGACTATTTTAGTGGTTTATTTGTAGTCATTTATAACACCACCAAATTTTAAATTTTTTTAGACTGCAGGAATCGGGTAGCATGACCCCATATAAACTGCAGTGCGCCTGGTAAAATTTTTAACGTGATCGGCGGTGCTGGCGCAATATGCCCTCCGGTACCACGGGGGTGGGGGAGACTAGACCTCATGACCAACCTCTTGTAACAGGAAAGATTTAGTCAACCGAGCTAGGGCCCCAACCCCTAACACCACCAAATTTATGACTAAACTATTTTAGTCATTTTTTTAGTCATGGCAGTGATTTGTTTAGTCATATATTTAGTCATTGATTGTTGTTAACTGGTCATTTATTTAGTCATGGTAGTCATTTATTTAGTCATATTTATTCATTACTTTAGTCATATATTTAGTCATTAATTTAGTCATATATTTATTCATATATTTAATCATTAATTTAGTCATGTATCTAGTCATTAATTTAGTCATTACTTTAGTCATATATTTAGTCACTACAAATCAAATCTAACTTAATTAATCCTTACAAATTTATACATATAAACTTCAAGTATCATAGATATTCCAATGTTAAAAAACACCATGAAATGAAGACTAAAATGCTTAAACAAATATGATTGATCAGACACAAACACAAACATATTACAAATCAAGACGAGCCACAAGACAATATTTATGAGTGGAGAAAAAATCACTCTCAAAATTTACTTCATTAAGCCACATTGGAAAATCAAAATCCATTGGTTACATTCAATGTCTCAGTGACACTGTACAACTTACAGATGCTATATAAACATAATACTTCTATTTTCATATACTTATATTGTTTCCCCCTTCCTTAAATATTCCTTTTGGAAGGGAAGAGACCTCCTATAGGGGCTTGACCCATTTAATCCCCTTGAAAATCCACAACTTTCCCACCTCTATTGGTTTTGGCTCCTCCAAACTCTTCCTCCCTGGTATTCACCTTTCACTTCTCCAATTTGGAGTTGTAGCCTGAAAATAAGGTTTCAAAATTTGCAAATCAAAAACTCAAAAAAGTCAAATAATACAGAGGATAAAATTCAAACATTTTCTTTTCCTTTTCCAACTATGGTACCCTAAAATTAGGCGCTAGATATAATGTTTCCTAGCAATCTCTTACAATTTTTAAAAATATGAATTCATGCAAGACAACAAACAAATAGACAATATTCAATTAGTGATATACAACTGCCTTATTCCTGGATAGCTAATCAATAGCTTGATTATTGATTGTAAATTTGTAATTGATATGCTTGAAAGTGTCCTTGTCTGTGTGTGAATTGGAGCTTTGGATGAGGATATGAAAATCCATCAAAAGAATATTTGGAAGTAGATTTTTATCAAATATTGTAGTTGCAAGTTCCACTAATTATAATAAAGATAAATAGTTTTACCTTTTTGCATCAACTAATGCAATTCTGGTAAATTTTAGAGGATCGACAATGCTAGCCTTTATCATATCAACATACTCACCTGCAAGTTGCAACACAACATTAAACTTATTAATTAGACTCAACATCTAAGAAAGAAAAATAAACTTCAAAAATTATCAATTTAGTAAAAAAACATCAATTTCAAAGATCAAAGAAGCCAATGCTTCACTCTTTACATCCTCTGTTACAATCAAAAGAGGCCTTTGTTTTTGTGATAAAAGAAATAAGAAAAAAAATTGTATGTTACGAATCTCAAATACTTCTATGAAACTTTTCTTAGAGAAAATCCATCTAAAAAGTCTCTTACCAACATTCTTTTATAGATCTCTATTATGGTTGAAGGTTATGCCTTTGTCTTTGCATATGCATCAATTCCATCCATAGCCCACATTGTTTAGGAATAGTTATAAAGAGTTCAACAAAACTTTTAAATTCAAATAATGAAAAATAAATTTTCATCAATTTCTTTGGTTCATACATCCATATATAAACTTATTTTGGGGAAACATGGCCCGTACAAATCCAGAGTATGTTTGATTTAGGGATTGTTTATAGTCAACATGTTTTGTTTGATTCTCTTATTTCTTATTTCATAAATTATATTACAACCATAATTTTTTGTGTAAGTATCCCATATATCATTCTATACCAAATATGATAAGAGAAAATGTATTTCATCTTCTACTCTATTTAAATTTATTTAGAATAAAAAATCTAGTGAATAGTATGGAACACTATCTAAATAAACATGGCTAAAAGAGTTAAATTAGGATAAATGGGATCTTGGGATCAAAAGAAATTCAACACTATTAGTATCAATATACATCAAGCAAGAGAAGGACAAATAGCTTAGCACAATTATTCATGAATAAAATTATGAGAAAAAAGGTGTACTGCTTATTACCATAGAATAAAATATGAAAGAAATATGACCTTCTAGTCTGGAGTTTCACAAAACACGATAAAGGATACATTAAAATTGCTTTCTAGATGATAACACGTTGATTCAAAGAAATATTAGAATATATTGATTCAAATAAAGGTGAAAACACATTATTACATTCTGTTAAGAAATTTAAATAGGATCCTGACTTAATGAATGATCTAGCATGTCATTCGAGTAGGGAAAATCCTCTTTCCTTATGCACATAGGTGATAGAATTGAGCTTTTACATTCAAAAACAAGAAATATTATATATAGAAATGGAAACCCCTTCTCTCATCTATGGTTGGAGAGTTTTCTAGGTCAATGGGACCACATTCATTTTAGGTGTGACCACTATGATAACACATATTGGGAGTGGTAAGTTATGGTGATAGCTTTGAAAGCCTTATTGTTGTTTGTGGTTCAAAGTTGGGCATTCTGAAAAAATGAGTGCAAACATGTAAGCCTTGAGCATTGGCAACACAAAATCATAAACATCTAATCTTTATTAAATGGTAAAATATAGACAAATAATTACCTAGTTGAGTTTTATTAGACTAATTTCTATATGAGTGAGAATGTTGGGACTATTTGTACAAAGAATCCCTCCTAAATTCCAAGATTGACTTTCCCCTCACAATTACTGATAAATGCTTAGTCATGAACCAATTTTTTTAGCTTTCAAAAGAAATGTTAGCAGATCATAAATACATCTATAAACAATAGCAAGAAGGAGCCAAAACGAGGCTCCATAAAAATTGAAAAACTAAAAGGATATCTAAAACTAAAGAAAAAACTGAAAAGTAATCTAATAAACAAAAGAACCTAATCCTATTAGAAGGGGAAAAACCTGTGAGACCAATTGGATGACTATAAATAGTCTAAAAAATAGACCAAAAATCTAAGAGATGGGACTCATCACCAAACAAGATGAACCAAGGATGCTATAATGCTAGATGAACTGGATCTAATCCATAGCACTAGAAGAGAAGCCTATACACTCCCTAATGACAGTAAAGGCATCAATCATAGTTCAAAAAATTGCCAGTTACTCACATGATTCATGAGTACTTGTAGGTCAGTTAGGGTCTGGAAGTAACTCACCCAATAACTTGTGAGTCCAACCATAAAACTTGTCAATGTTCATTTCGCCCATTGATGGAAACTTCAAACTGATCTTTTCCCTTTTTGGGGTATCAAAGGGACCACAATATTTTTCCTACCGATGTCCACCTCTCTCACTGATGAGTTTGAGTGTTGTCAAGCTATCGATGGGACTTTGACATGAATCCCAACGACAAGCAAGATTCCTCCCAATGATTTCTTCAAAACTACTTGGGCTATCAATGGGACTTTGACATGACTCCCAACGACACACAAGAGTCCTCCCAATGGAAAATCAAGCAGATTGCATCTAGACTCCAAATCACACAGTGTGCTCAAAGAGATGATCACGTGATTTTCAGATAGTTGGGAGAATTAAGGGGTGTCAAAGATTCCATCTCATGGAATATGGTGATTGTGGGATATGCACAAAATGGATTTGCTAAAAAGGCTTTAGAAACTTTCAAGCAAATGTAATTAGTAGGCGTGAAGCCAAATTCCACAACCTATACCAGCATCTTCTGATGCAGAGGGAGGTGTAGACCTTCTCAAAATGACTCACACATGAACACCAGATCAATTTCAAAATGGGTTTCAAAGAACTCATCAAAATTCCACCATTTAGCATGTCCTCCCTTGTAGCACATGCAACCTGGTTTAAGCCACTTTACACTCAAGCTTTCCAAAAAACTTAAAAAATAAATTATGGATTGAGATACCCTTTTAGGGCCTACACAACATATCCAAAAACCAACAATGATTCCTTTGGACCAACATATACTTTCAATACACCTACCCTGCTCAAGGCTACTTAATTCGCCCACTTTTACAAAGCAACCCCCCTCTAACTTTATCCTCTTACCATGAAACTTTCAATAGTGTCTCAAATTGTCTCAAAACCAAGGATTTTTAATGTCCTAACCTTGTATGACATCTCTAAGTTCCCTGATCATAAAACCCTCCATAAAATGCCTCAAAACTAGGGATTCTTGGTTCTAGGCCTTCCAAACACTTCCAGATCTTAATTTTAGACTTTTCACCATTAATTCAACATGTATCAACTATTTCAACTCAAAAATATACCTCTTGTTAAGGCATATCCTCTACTGCTATACTTTAACCCCCATCCTCATGCACCTTGCACTGTCAAAACTTGGTGTACACCGTATGATTCCTCTTTCCTGCACTTTTAGATTGTTATTTTGATATGATACAGGTTAATTATGATCCATTTCATTGGTCTCATTCATACATTCCCATGAAATGGATCATTCATCATGAAAAACCCTCAAAACTAGTGCAAATTTTGTGTTTCCTTGAGGACAGTCAGAAGTTTTGTAAAAACAATTGATTTCTATTGACTTTCAGAGCATAAAAAGGTCTTAAATAATGTAAATGCAAGTCCTTAAGCCATCAAAATGTATCAAAGTTCAATAGGAATCAATAGAACATCAAAAAGAACACAAAAAGATGCAAAAACTGGAGTTTTTCTATTTTTTCTGAGAACAGTCCGTACAATCACTTCTCCAAACGCCCAACCTTCGTAAAAATGATCATTTTGGGGTTATAGATCAATCCCCCAACTGTCCCAACCAATTAGAGTCAGTTTTCATTACATTAAAGTTGATTAACACCCTAAACTCGCTTACCCACCCAAATTGGAATTCAAAAATTTGAATTTCCAATCTTGAAATTTATTAAAATCTACCACCTAAAAACTATTGGATCTTCAATATCCAACTTTATTTGACCTACTTAAAGCATTAGATTACTAATTAAAGCCCTATAACATGATAATCCCAATTTCATAGCATTTTGGTCCTAAGGTCCTTATCAGGACCCTTAGGACAGTTGACTCTCTTAACACATTCATCCTTTCCAAATGCCATTATAGGCTTTAAAAGGTCATAGTTGATGTTTTGATATGTTGGATAGGTCCTTTTGACCCTTGAAAACTCATGACCCCTGAAGTCCTCCTTGAAGGGCTTGGGTGCTCCTACACCATCTTCCTAGCCTTTATCCTCAACTATGATTTATGAAAACATTAGCTAGAATGTGGATTGGCGGCTCAAGACAGAAAGTTGGTGGTTAGAATGTTTAGTAGGTCTATTGAAGATCTTTATTTCCTTCTCCAGGAAGAAGTTAAAGCCAAATCAAGTAGCATGGAATGGTTCCTTAAGTTCATTTGGTTGGAGAATGTTCAATTTTGTACTCAACACAAAGAAGGTAGAGAAAGTGTTGTAATTCTATTAGGTAAGCGATGGGTTGATCATATTGTTGAGAAGGGTTTGTCTTATTGTGTGAAGGTGTCTCAAGCTATCCTACAAAATCATGGGGTATATTTTGGTGTGTGTTCGGTATGTTTAGCACATTAATGAAAAATTTCACCCACCAATTCCTTAATTCCATGAGATCTGTTGAAGGAGGATATTTATCATTCTTTTTGTTACTACCTGAACTCTTATCTTGCAGTTCACACTCAAAAACACCAATTTCTTGTCCACCATTATTATTTGGCATGCACAAGCCAACTAACATAGGCTTTGTATATTTGAGGACCAAGTCTATGATTGCCACATTGGTGATTTTGGCTTGGTAGACTCGATGTCTCTCAACTTCTTTTTGATGTTGGGATTGTGTTGTGGTGTTTTCTAGTTGGCCTTGGTTGGCCATGCATTATGGTGTTACTTAAAGAACTACAAGCTACTAAAGGCACCCCTATTTGATTCTTAGTTTGGCATTGATTCTAAAAAAATAGAAAGGAAATCACTGAATCTTTGTCTGGTCATGGTAAATCTTTAGTGCATGATCATTATAAAAGCACCATAATCTTTGTGCTTCCATTGCAGTTACATGATTTCAATTCTAAGCATTTGTGATGACTGAGGCAATCCAGAAGTCTAGCATCTTCAAGGGAATTTATTTCTCTAAGTAATAATTACAGTGTCTTGAAGCAAATATTCCATCAAAAGAGGTTTTTGACAATTATAAGATAACCATAAAGATCACACTTGGGGTTGGGAATCCATAATTGGTGTTGTTTGAATGAAAGGTGATCCATGATTAATCAAAAATCAGTTTCACATCACTTCTTTTACTCAACCAGTGTCTTCTAATTACTATGAATTCCACTGAGCTAAGTGGATAACGTAGATTGCAACTTTCATCTGCTATTAATTTTTCTCTTCATGTAAAGTAATTGTGGCATACCTTCATATGAATCACCAATTTTGTAACATATGATGGGTTTAGAAATTTTTTCCTCTAGTGTTGCCACTGTGGGCAAGATTTTTGATGCTAAATTTAAAAATTAGAGCCTGGAATTATTTACTGAATTATGTCACTAATAATTTTTTCATTGTCACTAGATTAAACTTGTCCATTAACTCTTGTTGTGTGATACAATTATCTATTTCTTAAGAAAAATAAAATGAAGATTGCAACTTCCATCAGCCATTGATATTTCCCTAAAAGTCAAACAATTGTGACATCCATTCATGTGGATTTCATGTTTTGTAGCAGAAGATGGATTTGTAAATCCTCTGCCTCCATTTTTGTCTATATGGCTAAGGGTTTTTGATACCAAGCTTAAACAATAGGGATTTTGGATTTTGTGAGTGAATTATGTCACTAATATTTTTTTGTCACAAGATCAAACTGGCCATGAACTCTTGTCATGGATTCCATTTATCTGTTTGTTAAGTAAAAAAAATGTTTTTTTTGCATATGTGAGAGACATAAAACAAATATCCTTTGTTATGGGTTCGTTATTGTGCAACAAAACATCTAACTAGAAGTGATTGCTAAAAGGACCTCTTGTATGAAATGGATCTCTATCCAATTAAGACAAGGCTTGAAAAGACATATTTTTTCCATATGCATTGGCCACAAATGTTTTATAAATTTCTTAGTTTCTATCATAATAAGAAAATACTTAAAAATTATGCAGCCCCAATCTTGTTTTATCCTTCTTTCCCAGTAGGAATACTTGCAAAAGTGTGGTGTCACAGTAGCCACCTATAGGCTTCATTATTCTTACAAGCCCTGCTGGCACATTTGGATATAGGGATAGGTCCCCACTGACCATTTAGTGTATTAGATATTCTAGGTAACATTTAAACAAAAACTAATTTTGTCACCTACTTTCTAATCCCATACTTGCTTAGAGGTAAGCCTCAACCTTCTCATGTGTTCAATCATTTTTGGGATGTTGGTAAGCCTTAACCAAATTTTTAGTCCTCAGTTTGATTTTGAGCTGGTCTTCAATTTTTTTTTTGAGAATTGAGTCAAGCTCAGAGCTCAAAAGCTATGCCATGCTCATCATGGCATCTTAGTAAAGAGTTTGGCATTGTGGCTATTCTCTTAAAGGGAGTGTGCACCAATTTGTAGAGGCTATAAGAATAGTAAAATACCAATAGTCTCACTTATGTATCTCATGCATATTGTGTCCAAGTTATAAATTTACGTTTCTAACATGGTATAAGGATGAATGAAAACTTGGACCAGACCATGCTTTTGAGAAGTAAGTGAAGGGCATATGTTTGAGCTCTCTATCTACCCAGCAAAAAGGGAGCCTTTCTGAAGTTAAGAAAGGAATATCTTTAAATATTAACCTCATTTCAGTTATGTGGGACATGATCTAGAGGCAAGGTGTAACTGCCACAATGATGACTCATACCTGGCCTGTTGAGCACATTGTCCATACAAACATGGTTGTGTTAATATTGGGAAGACTTGTACAAGCTTAGGTGCAAATCCCTGGCACAATGGGTGGAATACAAACCTCTAAGGCATGAACTATAAGTCTAAAATGTGCACTAAGTTTGGCAATGTATATCTAGTAGCTTTGCAATGATACTGGGAGATTGTTAAAAATTAAAATTTATCTAGAATTAAGAAAAAACATTATGACTAGAAATCTTGAATATCCTGAAGCTAACATGTAATGTGCTCATCTAGAAATTATGGAAAATCACAATTTCCAACAAATCGCTTTTACATTATGAATTGTGGAAACTTGAAGTCTATAACTGATTGCCTTTTATGCTTGTAACTCTTGAGATATATGTGTAGGGAACATGACCTCTCCTCAATATCAAAATCTAGCTCTAGAAAATGAATGCAGAAAAGACAATCATGCTAAACTTAAACCAAAGGAATATCAAAAAGAATAGAATGCATCCTAGTCTAGCTAGCCATCACCTAGTAGCAAGGAAAAGAAATTGACATCATAATAACCCAAGTTTAGCTGTGTCAGAATTGCACCCCAAATTAATGTTTTTTATTATTTTATGAGTTGTATCTATTTCCATTGGTTAATATGTATGGATCTATTTCTTCAAAAATAAAAATGGATGTGACCTCCAGATTCAAAAAACATGCAAAATTCAGCCAAAGCACATTCTCTCAAGGCCTATCAAATTTTTACCAAGTCCATCACCACAATATCCTTTCTTGGAAGCCCCCTTTGAGAGAGAAATTTATTTTCACAAGATCATTGCATTTCATCGCTTTTGAATACAGGCAACTTGTTTAATATTTTCCATTTGCATTGACACCCTTCTAGTTTTGTTTCTCAATACCTCATCCTAGCTGGTTTATTTTCAATAGTTCATTTTTGTACTCCCAATTAGTTAATGTAACTAGTTGTAATTTAAGTGCCATTGACATAATTTTTTCATTTGTGGACATTAATATAATTTTTATGTTCCTCTATCAGTTTTCAAGGAAAAAACATGGTAAGCATTTAGTAAATGATCTTAGCACCCTCATTAGATTTTGATGGAGGAGATATGTTAAAGTAGTAATGATGATAAGAAGGTAATCAGAAGCTCTACCTATCTTGCTTGATACATAATAGACTTAATATAAGGAATATCGAAGGACCTACATCTAAACATCGCAATATCTATATCAATATGTAATTGGTGCAGGAGCACCTTGGGGTCTACAGGCCTCTTTAAGGATTTCTTTGGATTTTGGTTAATTTTCAAAGTTGAGTATGATATAATAAGGTCTTAAGGACCATCTTCAATGCTTTGTAATAGGTTTTTAAGCTTGGTGTTGTGTTTTGATGTAATAACTAGGTCTCCTCCTCACCATGTAAACTTGGTGCATCTAGGCCAAATAAGGAATCAAGGTGCCATGATGCAACTAGGTACTTGAGGGGAGTTACCTTGATGTTTTGGTGTATTTTAAGGAGTCTTTAATAGCTCTTGAGTGCTCAATGCAATCGGGTTTAGAGGTGTAGTGTAAATTGCCTTAACTAGGCAATTAGGGGTCTAATTGAAGTTGTTGGTTTTCCAACATCCTTCTAATTCAAAATTCAGTTCGAGGACACTGGGAAGAAATGGAAATGTTTAAATAGGCATCTCTTGGTCGAGGAAAGTCTGTTGATGAAGTTTTGAAGAAGGTGGAATAACACAAAACTCTATTTTCTCCATTTTTTGTGTAAATTGTTGATAACTCTTGTGGTATAGACACAGTATGTTCTGTACGGATAGGAGACTATTATGGTTTGATAGAGGACTGAACTAGCTCTCTTTTTGTGGTGGTTTGATCTATTTTCATCAAGTTTAAGGGAAGATAACTGCATTTTTTTGAAAGTGGCTTAAAACCCCTCAAAATTAGGGTTTGGTTCCAAAAAGGGCTCTTAACTCACCTTATCCACATGTTCATGGCCTGATTCTTGGTGGGGAGGTGAGGGAAAATATTTATTTTATGTCTTTGAAGGTTTTGGAGGATGGAAGAGGCTCTCGAGTTTCTTTTGGGAAAACCTAGGCTTGGCATCTCCATGTGACAAGCCTAGTTCTGGTGCAAATTTATGTGTTTTCTGGTTTGTGGACAAAAGTTATGAAGTAGTGTGACTGAAAAGGATTGAAATGTATGCTATAATGTTGTAAGAACTAGTTTTATGGCTTAAGGGAGCTGGGGTGTGCTTTGGAACTTGGTTCTTGTTGGGAATAACCAATTTAGGCCTCCTTGTGGCATGGGAAATGTTTCTCTTTGTGTCAAACTGATCAAGTATCATACCTTGGGGCTTTGGGGTTTGAAATTAATCCCTTTGAGGAGTCTAAGGTGAGTTCCACTTGTCTGGGTCTTTTCCTTAAGTTGGTTTTGTGTTGATTGTCCTAGTTGACAGACTGTAAGGAAGACAAGCCTAAATGAGGGTTAAAGAGTATTTTGGTGTTCCTAAGGCATTAAGCCCTGTTGTTTGGTATTGATGAACCATGCTAAGTTTTTGATGGTATTTTCAAGGTTGTGGTTGTGTCTGGATGTAGGAGAGGGTGTTTGAAGGAGTTCATTGAGACTATCCTACTTTAGAAGACCTTAAGGTGTCTCTAGGTCAATTTTTGGAGCGATAGGAAAATGAAGTATACTCCCTGCAATCTTGAGTTTTTTTGTCATGTTTTAGCATGAGAAAGGTGTCTCAAGAATCACTAGGTTAGTGTGTGCAGATTGTTCTTGAAAACCCTTGTAGAAGGTTGAGTTGCCTCCTTGTTTGAGAAGTGGATTTGTAAGGTCCACTTAAAGAGTATTTGATAGAGCTATGGTAAGAAGGTTGCTGGTCATCTAGAAGAAGGCTTCCCCTACTCACTCTGCATCAGAGTGGTATCAAATCCAATCTTTTATTTGGAAAGTTGTGAAGAGAATTAGGGGTTGTGGTGAATAGAGAAAGATGCCTCCAAAAGGTGGGTCTGCGGTGGCAAGGGAGATGAAGGCCTTGAGAGAAAAAATAGAGGCCTTAGAGAGAAGGAAAGGAAATGCTGAGGAAGAAAGTACCTCAGAGGAGGAGGTAGAGGGTGGAGAGGAACCCATCTGGAAGAGGAGATGCCTCCTGAAGAGAAAAGGTTCATTGGAGCATTGAAGACCATTAAAGAAGAAGCCACTAAAGTGAAGATGGACATTCCTATGTATGGGGGAAAGATGAATTATGAGGCACTACTAGAATGGGTGGATGCCTTGAACAACTACTTTGAATATAAGGAGATGGTAGAAGATATGAAGGTTAAATTTGTAAAGACGAAGTTGAATGGGGCTGCTTTGACTTGGTGGAATTACTACCAAGGAGAAAGAGTGAAGGAGGAAAAGAATATGATTTCCTCATGGGACATAATGGTGAGCAGATTGAAGGCACAATTTCTGCCTACAAATCATGAAGTTCAAGTGTTTAGGAGGCTACAAAGCATGAAACAAAAAGATATGGATGTGGCAACCTATACTGAGGAGTTACACAAACTTAGTATGAGGTGTGGCCATGTAGATAATGACAAGGAGAAGGTAGCCAGATATTTGAATGGCCTAAGGTCTGCAATCCAAGATGAGATGAGTCTTGTGACTCCTAAGAAAGTGGAAGAGTGCATCCAAGTAGCATGCAAAGTAGAGAACTTGAAAAGAAAACAAGAGTAGCAAGGAAGGGGTAGAGGCAGAAACTCCAAAGAAAGAGGCAATTTTGGTGGTAGAAACCAATCACAAAAGAAACAAGGGGAGTCAAGTGGAAAAGAGGAACAAAGTCAAGAATCAAGAGGAGGATTCAGAGGTAGGAGGTCTAATGGAAGGGGCAGGTTTAATGGAAGAGGTTCCAATTCATTTTCTGGAAGGTGCTATACTTGTAACCAATTTGGGCACCCATCCTTCAAGTGCCTTGAGAAGCAAGCTTCAACCTCTCATAGTGGGCATAGGAGAAACCAATTAGTGCAAGAGGACGATGCACAAAGTGTAAATTCACCTTCTAGGCCTACTAATCCTGAATTTGGAGAGAACTTGATGATGAGAAGAAGACTTCTCAAGGTACTAAGTGCTAAGAAGCCACCATAGAGGAAGTCCTTGTTTAGGACTACATGCAGATCTCATGGGAAGGTATGCAAGGTAATTGTAGATTTAGGCTCTACTGATATTTTAGTAGCACTAGAGATGGTTGAAAAACTAAAATTGAAAAAGATTCCTCACCCTACCCCATATAAGGTGTCCTGGTTGAATAAAGGCCAACAAGTTCTTGTCAATGAGTAATGTTGGGTGGAATTTCAAATTGGGGAGTATAAGGACATAATTTTGTGTGATGTTACCCCCATGGATGCTTGCCATTTTCTCTTAGGATGCCCTTGGAAGTATGATAGGAAATCCCAACATGATGGGCAGAAAAAAACCTACACAATAACAAAGGATGGGAAAACTTTCACTATGAATCCCTTACCGAATGAGGGAGTAGATAAATAACTTGGGTCTAACATCATGGTGGTAGGTTAGATAGATTTTTTGAAGACCTTAAAGGAAGAGAGAGTTCTAGGGGTTTCCTTGGTTGTTAAGCCAAATTGCAGGTATGTTTTGTCCTCAAACAAAGAAAAACCCATACCTAGTGAAGTCCAAGCCTTGTTGGAGAAGTATAAGGAGATTGTAGTGTTTGAATTGCCTAGTTTCCTACCTCCAATCAGAGATATTAGTCACCATATTGAATTGATACCAAGTGCTACATTTCCCAATAAGGCTGCTTACAAGATGACACCAGCCCAAAATGAAGAGATAGCAAAACAAGTGCAAGAGTTGCTGGATAAGGGCCTAGTGAGGAAGATTTTAAGCCCTTGTGATGTTCCAACCATGTTAGCTCCAAGAAAGGATGGTAAATGGAGATTATGTATTGATTCAAGAGCCATAAATAGGATAACCATCAAATATAGGTTTCCTATGCCAAGGATGGAGGATCTTATGGATTTCCTAGTAGGATCTCGCTACTTTTCAAAGATTGATTTGAAAAGTGGGTATCATAAAATTAGGATTCATGAAGGGAATGAATGGAAAACAACATTCAAGACTAGTGAAGGTATTTATGAGTGGATGGTGATGCCCTTTGGCTTGTCTAATGCCCCTAGTACCTTTATGAGGCTAATCAATGAGGTATTGAAACCTTTTATTGGAAAATTTGTTGTGGTTTATTTGGATGGAATTCTTGTCTTTAGCAGGACCAAGGAGGAGCATTTGGAGCATCTTGGGTAGGTCTTGAGAAGGATGCATGAAGAGAAGTTGTTGATCAACCTATAAAAATGTGATTTCACGAAAGAAGAATTGGTCTACCTTGGATTTGTCATCTCACAAGGCAATTTGAAAATGGATCCATCAAAGGTTGAGGCTATTCTTAATTGGATAACACCTAAGTTAGTAGGTGATGTGAGGAGCTTTCATGGCCTAGCAAGCTTCTATAGGAATTTCATCAAGAGTTTTAGCCACATTTGTGCACCCATGATACAATCAAAGGTGAGAAGAAGAGTAAGTTTCAATGGACCAATGAAGAAAATGAAAGGTTTGAGTACTTGAAAAGAAAGGTATCACAACAACCTATCCTTCCTCTTCCTGATTTTAGTAATTTTTTTACTATTGAGTGTGATGCAAGTGGTCAAGCAATAGGTGTTTTTTTGAGTCAAGAGGGCAGACCGGTTGCATTTTTTAGTGAAAAGCTAAATGAAGCTAAAAGAAAGTACTCCTCATATGATCTTGAATTGCATGTTATGGTCCAAGCTTTAAAGAAATGGAGGCACTACTTGTTACCAAAGGAGTTCATAGTATTCAATGACAACCATGCACTTAGTTTCGTGAATGGACAGGAAAAATTGAATCAAAGGAACATGAAGTGGGTTGAATACCTAAAAGCATATACATTCTCCATAAAGTACAAGAAGGGACAAGCTAATAAGGTTGCAGATGCCCTTAGTAGAAGGGTCATGATGGTTCAAGAAGTTCAGTTGCAAAGTGTGGGAATAGAAGCTCTCAAAGGTATGTATAAGGAGGATGAAGATTTCAAGGCTGCTTTTGAAGTTTGTTCTTAGTTTTCTAATGTTTTTCATAGTGATTATGCTAATTATATTTTGAAATATGGTCTATTGTTTAAATGGGATCAATTGTGCATTCCCAAGTGCTCTATGAGGGAGAATATAATAAAAGAAAAGCATAGTAGGAGTCTTGGAGGGCACTTTGGACTTGACAAAACTTTAGAGCAAGTTATGAGATTCTATTTTTGGCCCAAAATGCAGGTGGATGTGAGAAGGTTTGTGGAAACTTGCACCATATGTCAAAGAGAAAAGGGGACTACTTCAAATGCTTGTATTTATCAACCTGTACCTATCCCAAATAGGCCTTGGGAGAGCATAAGCATGGACTTTGTCTTAGGACTTCCTAAGACAAAAATGGGAGTTGATAGTGTCTTTGTAGTAGTTGATAGATTCAACAAAATGGCCCATTTTATTCCTTGTAGATACACTAGTGATGCTTCTAATATTGCAGGTCTTTTTTTCAGGGAGATTTTAAGAAAGTATGGCATTCCTATGAGCATTGTATCTGATAGGGACTCCAAGTTCATAGGCCATTTTTGGAGGACCTTATGGAAAAATTTGGGAACTAATTTGTAGTATTGTTCTACCTACCATCCTCAAACAGATGGAAAAAAAAAGAGTGGTTAATAGGTCTCTTGGTAATCTCCTAAGGTGTTTGACAAAGGAACATGGGGTTCAATGGGATTTGGTGTTTCCTCAAGTAGAGTATGATTATAATGACTCCATCAATATAAGCATAGATAAAACTCCCTTTGAGGTTGTGTATGGGATGAACCAAAGGGGAATCTTTTAGTTAAGAGGTTAGAAAAGAATGGAAAAGAGGAGTGCAGAAGGAGAGGATTTTGCCACAACCATGAAGCCTATTCATGATCAAGTGAAGGAAAATCTCAAGAGTTATAGTCAATACAAAGAGAGGGAAGATTGAAAAGAAGGAATGTTCAATACAAGGTGGGAGATCAGGTTTTTTCCTACTTGAAGAAAGAGAGGTTTCCTAAAGTAAAATACACAAAGTTACAAATGAAGAAAATAGGCCCTTGCAAGATCATTCACAAATTTGGGAAAAATGACTATGAGATAGCACTCCCTTCTGGAGTGGCTATCTCCCCCATTTTTAATGTTACTGATTTGTAGCCCTTTAAGGGATATTTGGATGCAGGTGCAAGTCTAGAAGTTGATGAAGATTGGATGTAGGACCTTCCACCATCCGAACCCTTGAAGTGTGAAGCCATTCTAGACACCAAAGAGGTAAAAAGGACAAGGAAAAAGGTATATAATGAATATTTAGTTAAATGGAAGGGTATTCCACCTAAAGATGCCACTTGGATGAGTGAAGAAGACATCAAACAACATGGTACTACTCTGCAACAACTAATCTCAAGTGGTACTTGAGATCTCTTCCACCTTGGGTGCATGGTGCATGGGCACCTTGGGGTCCCCAGGCCTCTTTGAGGCTTTGTTTGGATTTTGGTTGATTTTCAAAGTTGAGTATGATGTAATAAGGTCCTAAGGACCATATTCAATGCTTTGTAATAGGTTTTTAAGCTTGGTGTTATGTTTTGATGTAATAACTAGGTCTCCTCCTCACCATGTAAACTTGGTGCATCTAGGAAAAATAAGGAATCAAGGTGCCATGATGCAACCAGGTATTTGAGGGGAGTTACCTTGATGTTTTGGTGTGTTTTAAGGAGTCTTTAATAGCTCTTGAGTGCTCAATACAATCAGGTTTAGAGGTGTAGTGTAAATTTCCTTAACTAGGTAGTTAGGGGTATAATTGAAGTTGTTGGTTTTCCAGCATCCTTCTAATTCAAAATTCAGTTGAAGGATGTTGGGAAGAGATTGGAAATTTTTAAATAGGCCTCTCCTAGTTGAGGCAAGTCCTTTGATTAAGTTTTAAAGAAGGTGGAATAAGAAAGAACTTTGTTTTCTCCATTTCTGTGTAAATTGTTGCTAACTCTCATGGTATGGATAGAGTACACTCTACACGGACATGAGACTATTATGTTTGATAAAGGATTGAACAAGCTCTCTTTTTCTAGTGTTTTGATCCATTTTCATCAAGTTTAAGGGAAGATATCTATGTTTTTTTTAAAAGTGGCTTAAAAACCCTCAAAATCAAGGTTTGGATCCAAAAAGGGCTCTTAACTCACCTTCTCCACATGTTCATGGCCTGCTTCTTGGTGGGGAGGTGAGGGGAAATATGTATTTTATGTATTTGAAGGTTTTAGAGAATGGAAAAGGCTCTGGAGTGTATTTTGGGAAACCCTAGGCTTGACATCTCTATGTGACAAGCCTAGTTCTGGTGCTAATTTTTGTGTTTGCTAGTTTTTGGACTAAATTTCTAAAGTAGTGTGACTGAGAAGGATTGAAATGTATGCAATAATGTTGTAAGAACTAGTTTTATGGCTTAGGGGAGTTGGGGTGTGCTTTGGAACTTGGTTCTTGTTGGGAACAACCAATTTAGGCCTCCTTGTGGCATGGGAAATGTGTCTCTTTGTGTCAAACTGATAAAGTATCATACCCTGGGGCTTTGGGGTTTGAAATTGATCCCTTTGAGGATTCAAAGGCTAGTTGCACTTGTATGGATCTTTTCCTTAAGTTGGTTTTGTGTTGACTGTCCTAGTTGACAGGCTGCAAGGAAGACATGCCTAAACGAGGGTTAAAGAGTATTTTGGTGTTCCTAAGGCATTAAGCCCTATTGTTGGGTGTTGATGAACCATGGTGAGTTTTTTATGGTATTTTCAAGGTTGTGGTTATGTCTCAATGCAAGAGAGGGTGTTTGAAGGAGTTCATTGAGACTGTCCTACTTTGGAAGACCTTAAGGTGTCTCTAGGGTAGTTTTTGGAGTGATAGGAAAATGAAGTATACTCCTTGCAATCTTGAGTTGTTTTTCATGTTTTAGCATGAGAAAGGTGTGTCAAGCATCACTAGGTCAGTGTGTGTAGTCTATTCTTGGAAACCCGTGTAGAAGGTTGAGTTTCCTCCTTATTTGAGAAGTGGATTTGAAAGGTCCACTTAAAGAGTATTTGAGAGAGCTGTGGTAAGAAGGTTGTTGGTCATCTAGAAGAAGGCTTCCCATACTCACTCTGCATCATTAATCTCAATTAACAGAGCTATAGATTACATCAAAATATCATAGTATCTATAAATAGAAATTGTTATCCTTCAGAAGGTGGATGGATAGCTTATAGATTAACAGATACAACTACTAAAAAACCTAAATGTATTTAAAAAACTAACTCCTAATTGAGCAGAAATCATGTAAATAAATTGTACTTATTTTACAAGTGCTCAAATAGAACATTCAACAATTAATCAAAGGGGCACATTACTTCTTCCATGAAGATTTTGTAACAAATACACACCTTTCCACAATCTTGAAACTACTACTGGAATGAGCACTTGAAAAATATTTAGAATTTTTTTTTGCAAATTTACATACCCTTCAACACCTTCAATAGGTTCATTGATAAGTTGAAGAAAATCAGCCTGGTGGTCTTGTATGAGCCTCATTAGCTAGGGATTTTGTTTGCTAATTTCTTGAAGCATTGGATGACAACCAAAAAATAGCCATATCAATAATATGTAGATAAAGCACATGTGGAACTCAAACATGACATGATAGATTCAACAAAACTGTAAAATTTGGGGATTGGCTTGAACCATTGTGCGAAGGGCTTGAAATTGAATGATGTAAGATATAATCAATAACAAAACTAAGACAAAAACCAATGTTGTAAATCCCAGAAGCATTTAATACTGCTTAGAAACAAAATCTCAAACAATTTCATTCTCAATTAACTAAACATTCAAGCTGTGAAGAGAAACAAAAGTTGCTCTGTTAAGTATTTAATGCAAAACTACACTAACATATTATACCTGTTGGTTATTGCGAAGAAATTCCAGTGCTTCCCCTTTAGCTCTAGCCCCAACACCCATGCCTAGAAAACCTTAAAGGTAGAAAGAAACAAGGTGAATATAGGATTGATGCATGAACACATTGCAAAAGACCATACATGTCTTTGCTAAGGCCCAAAAGCATACCCATGGAAAAATATTTAGCGGAGCAACATTTGGCCCTTCGGAGGGAGGTGCAACTTGTGATGGTGTAGTTGTTGGAACTTGTCTGGTTGGTATTTTATTTGAAGATGGTGCAATAGGTATAGGCACTTCAAATACCTCAAGGATACCCTACAATAGAATATAAATTGGAAATGCATTATAGCCCAATATGCCATAAATAATTGAAAAGAGTTCCACCTTAACTAATCTATAGTGATTGTACCTTACAATTCAACTGCCATTGCAATCTCTTATTACTGTACATGGTTTGGCTTCATTACCTTATCATTTACTACCATTCCCTTGCACATAGAAAATTTTCCTCATGCCTTTTGCATAGTGCATAGGTATAGCACTTTCAAACTTGGACTATAGAGGTAGGAAATGAACACATTGGAAAGTATAGATTGGGATGCAATGAATAGTACTAACATTATACTACCCCTAGGATTCTTAAAATAAACATCAATGTACAAGATCTATACTACTCCTATGATCAGTGTACAAGATCCATACTGCCCCTATGACCAAGATCTGTCCTTTATGAAAAAGAAATGAACTAAGAACTGTCAAAATGGGATAAAATATATGAAGAACACTAAATCTTGACAAATCCACAAGTATAAAACATGAAAGAGTGTTAACTGCAAACATGGCATGAATCAGAAATACCACAAACTAAGCATAATATCACTGACAGTATGAAGACATGAAGAGCACTATCAATATGATTAAGATACTGTCACTATATCATTATCATTGAGACTTATCACCATGAAGCATCAATACCATGAGCTTTGACATCAATACCATTGAATTATCAAGTTTACCAAAAAAAACCATTAACCTTTTGCAACATGAACATAAACACATTCCTGACAAACAACAAGAAATAGCATATCTTTGAAATCACTTCCTTTCACATGTTTTCATCAACACTATGAAGTTAATGTCTGTAAATAGTCACCTTGTATGTTCAAAGTACACTGTCAAAGGAACAAATCATTATCCAAAATCCAAATCACACAAAAGTTACACTTCAAAAAACATTGTGACACATCTTTTGAGACCATTACCATTACGACTATTATAGCACCTTTTGTGATAGTAGACTTCTTTTCATTTCACTTCATGGTCTTCTATAGACTATAGCTCAAGTATTTCAAACTCTTGAAGCATTGTCAAATCAGAAACACATACCTTTTCTCATCAAAATCACAACGATAACACTGGAAAACAATCATAATGTTATTGGAAGATACCTACAACAAGACTTATGAGGAGAAAGAATAGAAGCATTATAGCATTTTCAAAGACTCATATGATATTTTCATTGAAAAATTCAAACAAGGAATATCACAAAATTGAAGGTTGGTTGATTCTAGTCTCTGCATCTCTTTGATGGATTATGTTCTCTAATTAAATTTTAAAATTACTGAAATGGTTCTCTTGTATTTGGAATTTCAACATTTTTTCATGCATAGAGGGGTAAACCATAACATGCCATGAAATTGGATAAAAAAAAGTCTATCCAATAGCTTATAAAAAATTTCAAAGACAATCTATGCAATCTCCACATGGCATCATGTGACCTATACAAGACTTGAAATTCACCAGACTTGAAGTGTTCGAAAAAATGCCTCAAAGAAATGTGGTCTCATGGAATACAATAATTGCAGGATATACACAAATTAGATCTATTGAAAAGGCTTTAGAAACTTTCAAGAAAATGTAATTTGTAGGTTTAAAGCCAGACTCTACAACCTTTTCCACCATCCTCTTTGCCTGTTCCAAAATGGAAGCTTTGGAATAGGGTATGGACATCCATCAAAGCATAATAGAAGGGGGATTTTCATTTGATATTATAGTTGGAAATGCTTTGGTTGACATGCATGCAAAATGTGGAAGCATAGAGAAAGCATTTGAAGTTTTTGACAGAATGAATCAAAGAGATGTCATCTCTTGGACTGCAATTATTACTAGATATGCACAAAATGGATTTGTTGAAAATGCTTTAGAAACTTTCAAGAAAATGCAATTGGCGGGTATAAATCCAAATTCCATAACCTTTGCCAACATCTTTCCTGCCTGTGCCAAAATGGGGGCTTTAGAACAGGGTATGAACATCCATCAAAGCATAAATAATAGAGGAATTTTGTCAGATGTTGTAGTTGCAACTGCCCTAGTACACATGTATGGAAAATGTGGAAGCATAGACAAGGCATGTGAACTGTTTGACATAATGCCTAAAAGAGATGCCATCTCATGGAATAAGATGATTGTGGGATATGCACAAAATGGATTTGCTGAAAAGGCTTTAGAAACTTTCAAGAAAATGCAATTAGCAGGTGTGAAGCCAAATTCCACAACCTATGCCAACATATTCCTCTCTTCCTATGCCAAAATGGGAGCTTTGGAGCAGGGTATGAACATCCATCAGAGCATAATAGATGGGGGATTTTTGTTACATATTATGGTTGGAAATGCTCTATTAGACATGTATGCAAAATGTGGAAATGTACACAAGTCACATGAACTCTTTGATGGAATGCCTCAAAGAGATGTCATCTCATGGAATGCAATAATTGCAGGATATGCACAAAATGGATTTTGCAAGGATGCTCTCAAAATATTTGAATTAATGAAGCACTCTGAAACATATCCTAACATTGTAAGCTTTGTTTGTATTCTTTTTGCATTCAGCCATGGAGTTTTAGTGGATGATGGTTGTACATACTCCAATCACATGAGTAAGCAGTATTTCATTACACCTACAGTTGATCGGTAGTATTGCAGATTCCAAGTAGAAAAACCTTCATTCTTTACCATCTAGCAGCCTAGCAAAGGCTATTTAGTAATATTTCATGGGCATGCTTCCCCTTTATTCCCTATTAATCATGTAAGGGAAGGTCATAGGTAATGAGTTAAGAATTAAGATGGATCTTTCTCCATTATAAACCAAATACAAAGATCCAAATACATAGCTTTTTTAAGAAGTTAAAATTAAATGAAGATGGATCTAAACATGGATTTTTTGTAAAAAAGAAGCAAAAAATTGGTTTGACATGTTTAGATACCCTTCTTGTAAACTCTCTACCATCTAATCAAATAACTACTGTTGAAAGGAAAGTTCATTAAGAATCAATTATATGAAAAATGTCCATTTTCCAAACATATTCAAGATAAGGAAAGATGGTTACAAATTAATAAAGGGTAATCCAAGTAATGAGATTAATAGAATTTTTGAGGGCTTGAACATCACTACTTTTAAAAGAGAGCTGGGAGTTGAAAGTCATGAAAAAATTGATGAGGTACCTCTTAAACATAATTGTATAGTTGTGGGAAAAAAAAGATTATATTGATGTCCATAGATAACCAAAATTAGTTCAACAGAATTTGAGAAGTACATTCAATCACAATAGAGAAGTCCTAAGGTAAAAGGATACAAGGTTCTGAAAAGTAATTAAATGCTAAGGTAAAGAAGTGTAAATATACGAGGAGGGGAATAGTTCTTGATACTCAAAGCATAAGAACTAAGTACAAATAGATTTGTAAGAGAAGGATCCCTTGGTGCAGTAGGGAACTCTTGATAGGAGTAGGAAAAAACAATGAGAAACCAATAATGTTACATTCTTCTAGCAAGGCTAATGCCTCAAGGATATTTGACATTCTACTCACTAACTGTAAAAAGGCCAACTTAGGATCTAAGAATTCTCATTGGGAATGTCTGGGGTTGATGGGTCCATATTGTACAATTCTAGGAGGAAACTAGGAACTTGCCCTATAATCTCTTCTAACACCTGCAACTGATGAAACTCTGGTGGTAGAGAAAAAACCACTAATGCATGCCTGCATCTATGACCTAGTTGCAAACAAGAGGAAGAACTGAACATTGAAACAAAGTAGGTTGATTCCACTTAGATTGAAATTGAGTGGGATCAAATGCTTCTGTAGAACTATGGAAACAAAAGCATTGGCCCACCAATCTCTCCCTATTTGTGAGTGAATTTGTTGTATCCAACAAACACTTACAATGTCTATTGTTTTTAGTGGTTAAAAAATTAAGCACTCTGAGCAATTTTTCGGTCCACTATAAGACATCTATCTAAGAATGGAGACCTCTTGAAGAAAAAATTCAAGTTGCTCTAATCAGGGCACTTAAAGAAGTGGATACAGAACCACTTAATTATTTTTGTATAGATATTGGTTTCTTCCCTTTATCTACTCCTAGATAGGACAACTTAATATACTCTTTAGAGTCATAAATTGGTACATGTTTTTTGTATAGGAGATAGATCACATCCACAAACATGGAAAAGCTATGCAAAGTAGGAGAAATTGGCTTGGAAAATGAAGGTAGCAAGGTATAAAGAATCATTTATCTACCACCATAGTGAAAAGTTAGTAATTTCATTTGGTTTGTTAAACATGGCCCCTAGTATAACTATTAGAGTTGTTAAGAAACTTCAAGTATGTTCTAATTGCCACACTGCATCTAAATTCATCTCCAAGATTGTTGCAAGAGAAATTATTCTGAGAGATGTGAGCCATTTCCATCATTTTAAATAGGGACAACTTTGGATGAACTACACTAATATTATATTCAAGGGTAGAACACTATCGGCCTAACATTACTACATGGGGGGAACTCCCCTCAAATCTCCACTGATAGATCGATAAGGTGGGGGCAGTCAGTTCCATTTTTTGTAATGTGGTAAGAGTCATACAGGTAACGCTATGCCAAGATGGGGAACTCTTCTTGGAGGTTCTAAATGATTTTCCTCTTTTTTATAAGACTATGTTGGCAGTGCCACTTGGATCATAGTTGTTTGGTGGGATTCCAAACCCAGACAATGAGGTGCAGTTGTGGAAATCTCATAGAGAGAATCTACAAGCTACCATGATGATTTTGTCAAGTGAATTTATATCAGAGTCTTGCTTAACATGGCTTAAGACATGTGCAGATGATATTCTCTCTGCAAATAGGCTTGGGGAAAAGTATTTGCTTGATCTTGTGAAAAGTGGCAAGGAATTTGCAAAGAATGAGACATTGATTAGAGAAACATTAGACAGTCTAGATGCATTTGAAGGGAGCTTGGAGTGGCTAAAAATGGTTTTTGGTTCAATTGTTGAGTTTCCATGGCAATGCATGTGTGAAATTGTTTTGAAGTACTCATAGAGTCTGTGGGATGAACTTTTTGAAATCCTATTTGTTAGTAGGATGAAAAAAATAATAGTTGATGGATTTGCAGATCCGCGTGAGAGAGTTAAGGTTGGTAAATTCCTTGAAGCCATAGTTACATCTCTAGCAACTTACAAAGATCTTGAAACCCATTTGCACAAATTAACTACTAGTGAGGGTTGGCTTGCCGAGAGAGGGGACCTACCTAGGTTGAGTTTTATATTTATGATGAAAAATGATGAAGACTAGTTTGGTTGCCTTAACGCTTATTTTGGAGCTGAGGTTAGTCAAATTAAAGATACCATAGATGAGGGGTCCAAGAATATTTTGGAAGACCTCCTAAGTTTTCCTCATGCACATAAATCTCCTTCAAGGATAAATGATTTAGCACCTTATTTGCAAGAGAAATGCTTCCATTTTATCTCAACATTGATTGTTGAGATTGAAGAACATCTTGCACATCTTTTAGAAGCTCTCTATCAAGAAATGAAAAATGAGGAGATGCTACAGTCTACTTTTGCCATTGTAGATTGATTTTGGACAGTCTACTTTTGAAAGTTCTCTTATTTGAGTTTTCAAGGTTGGAAATTGGTGTTGAGTCAGCCAATTAATGTTGTTTAAGGTCATTTGTGGAATCTACAAGAGGATTATTTCCTTATTATTAGTTTGGGTAATTTGAAACAAGATTTTTGTGAAGGGAAAATGAGTCCTAGTTGCAAGGAGAAGAAAGAATAGATTGAGATTTTTCAAGTTGTGAAAGTTAGTGAGTTTTTGAACCCCTATCATTACATCAAATTTTTTGTCATCAAATTTGAAATCAAGAATGCTAGATAGGCATGTGATCATTTAAAGGAAGGGAGCTGCACTATTTCAAAGGAAAATTTTAGTTTATTGGTGTGCACCTCATCAAGACTTTTTGTTTTCAAGTGTCACAATAGTAATTGCTTACAATGAGATGCATTTGTGTTAGTCAATTGAGGTTAGTGAATTAGAAAATATTTTTTCCCATGCTCAAGTGGACACTTGTGAAAAGACAAAAAGGAGTCAATAGATTGAAGTAAGGTTTGCATAAAATTGTATGCCCCCTTATTGAGAAAACCAGTTCAAAATTTCAAATATCAAAACTACATTGTGAGGCATGCACCTAAGCATGGAGGTTTATATTTTAAATTTGAAGACAAATTTGTATATTTGAGTGCACACCTATCTTAAGGAAATTTTCATATCACTTTTTTCATGTATAGAGGTGTGCATGTGAAACAAAGAAAAAAGAGTTGTGTTCATCAAAAGGGTGTCTTTCCATCTATAGGGGCATATCTCTTTATATGAGAAATTCAAAGCATAAAATTCCTTGCGAAGTGCACAATCAACAAAGGAAATTTTTCACTTCAAACAAGAAACATATTCCATTGATAGGATAATGCTAATGTGAAGAGAAAGTTGTTATAAGAAAAAGTTCCAAATTTTTATTATAAGGTGCATGCCTAATCAAGTGGGATAGGTGTTTCAAATCATCAAACACTTTACCCATTTATAGGCATGCACCTCAATACAAAGTATTTCTTTCAAATTTGAAATGACAAATTGCTTGTATAGGTGGACGTTGGAATGAGAATAAGGGAGAAAAAAATTCAAAAGCCGAAAATATAATGCATAGGTTCATGCCTCTTATTGGGAACTACATAATTTTTAAAAGGAAAGCATGTCTAGTGTAAAAGATCCTGAAGATGCCTTTCACCCATTAAATTTTCATTAAAATAGGCAAGCCCATAAAATATTAAAATACCATTCCTCTATTACTAACCTAGAGCAAGGATTTGAAGCATGCACAACCACCCTCCACTTCTTGGGATTTGGAGGCCTCTGTAACACAAACAACACTTATTTAGCATACCTACAAGAAAAACAATTTAGGAAAAACACTCACAACAGAACTTACATTGGCAATACTTGGAGAATTGTTTAAAATTGCTTATAAGGTTCAACATTTAATGCTTATTTTGAAAGTTCTGAGATAAAAAAAATTCTAGTTATGATCTTTTTTCACTCTGTTATAGTTTTGCACCTGAGGCATGCTCATTGAAACTAGAAAATGTCCATCCTGATTGTGATTTGTTTTCTTGTCTTGAATATGTCAAAACATGTCACAATTTTTAACATCAAAATTTCCTAGGCATGGAAAGGGCATGAGTTTTTATTTCTTAAAGAGTGTGCAATACAAAAACTAAGAGAAGCAATACATACTTTTTTATTTTTGTTGGCAAGAAAGCTTCTATTAAATTTCAAGAGGTTGCAGTGAAAAAACTAAATCATAAACAAAAGGTACCTCTGATCATGGAATACTTTGTTCTTGCATATACTCATAATTGCAGCTGAAAATAGATGCTAGAGTAGAGTATACCTTGCATTAACATCTATTGTTTTTGAGTTTTGTTTCTAGATGTTGGCTTGCAGGGGTAGTCACATTCTAAAAGTTGTTCAACAAGAAACTAAAAAATTTATTGTGCATCTGACCTGCAATAAACAACCTATCAAATCAACAAAACTGATTATGAAAACAAAAAACTAGTGTCCATTATCCAGTGACCATTTCAACATCTATCTGTAATTATTTCATCTTTTTTTCGGTTACCATGAGCTCCCATTGGCATCGATTTATGTTCAATCAGTCCCTAGTTGGGGTGCTAAAAATATTTTCTGATGCATATTTGATATTCCAAGTGAAGGACATTGTTGTTGTTTATTAAATATTGTCTTTAGTTTTACAATATATTTGAATATGACATGTCCTACTTGTAGAAAATTGATTAACATGGAATTGACTTTCACTAAATGATGGTTACAATTTAATAATTTTTCTATATGCACAAAATTTTAAAACCTACGTTTCTTAGTTCGAACCTATTTTAGGGAGCATAGATAAATTGTCCCAATTTCTAACTATTATCCTCGAGAATAACCAGTCTTGGTTTGATTCCTTTCTCTTCATAGAATGGCTTATGATTTTTCATTTTCTTATCCTCAACCAACTCATTCCCATAATCACTATCTGCCCTCAGAGCTACCAGAGATTACTTCATCTTGTTTTTCTATGAGTGGTTATACTTCCTTACTTACATGAAGTTGCCATTGACTCTCATTTTGATTATCTGATTCATCAAAGGCTAGAGAGTGTTGATCAAATATGGTCCAATTAAGATTAGGAGAGACATTCCCCTCCTATTAAATTTTTGAGTACCTTTCTTGCATTCAAAATGTATACTATATAATATATTTTCTTTCCCATTTTGATATCCCAATAGTTTTTTTTTGTTTTACATCAAAATTTTGTACTTGATGTTTAATATTTGCTTGTTTTAAAAAAAAATGTCAAAATACAATTTCATCCCAGATAGTGATGATCTAGATGCATGATCCTGCACCACAATATTTGTAAACAACAGTGAACTAATTTTAAAGGATTATTTTTTCTACATGCAGTGTTGTTGTAATGACGAAAGCTCTATCTAATGCTAAAGGGGAGAAACAGATATTGCCTCTTTTTCATGACATTTCAAGCTACCTGCTTCTTGCTTCTAGTGTCGTATACGCTATTGGGGTCTGCATTCAGTTCCCACTTATGCAAATTTGTATTGACAGTTAAGCTATTACTATGATGTAAGTATACTTTGCTATTGCTTACAACTTCATTGGGATTTTGAATGTGACATGGACTACTGTGTTGTGGGTCTTTTGTCATAAAGATTGAATAAAAATGTAAGGACATATAAAAGAAGCATATGGACAAGTAGAAATATATGAAGACCATATTCATTACAAAAACTTGAAAAGCATGATGAACATGCTCCATCTGTAGGATTACCAGGCTAAAAGTAAAATTAACTAAAACCATGGAAAGTGACTTACCATAAGATTCTGCATGAATCGTTTCCAATGCTTGCAATCCAAAATCAGGTGCTTTCACTTCTCCATTTTGGCGAGCTACCTTCAAAATACTTCTCCATTTTAGCGGGCTATGGACTCACTTCTCTATTTTGGTGAGCATTGAAAATAAGGTCTTGAGGAAGGTTTTAGAGTATGTTTATTAAAATGAAAATTATGGCCATTTTAATAATGAGCACATTTTGACATGTTATTTATATATATATATATATATATATATATAAAATTAGTACTAGAAATTGCACCTTGGTGTGTAATAGGTACACCGAAGAGGTATGAAAGGTCAATTAGAGAAAAATTTGGTGTATTTTTTCAAACATATGTGTAGTACATGAGGTCAATTGGTAGGTCATTTAGAAAATGATGTTTTTTATGTAACAAAAATCTCAATTAGCATTCACTCAATAAATATATATTTTAAATATAATTTTTCATTAGACAAAATTATATATTTGTAATAGTAAATTTATTAAAGAAGTTTAGTTTATTTTTTCTCTATCCACCTCTCTATATCTTATCTCTATCTCCCTCTCTCTTTTATGTCTTGATTAGAGTTTAGTTATGGTTAAGAGATAATTAGGAATCAAATTATGGTTTGGGTTATTTCTCTACAATTAAACTTGAGATTAGGGTTACAATTAGGGTTCAAATAAGGTTATGATCAAGATGATTAGGATTGGGATGAAATTAGGATTTAATTAATGTTCAATTAGGGTTACTATTATGGTTACGTTATGATTATAATTTAATTAAGATTCAATTATAGTTACGATTAGTATTCAATTATGCTTAGGATTAGGGCTAGAAAAGTGTTAATGTTCAATTAGAGTTTATTATGATAAATGTTATGATTTAATATGGGTTAGGGTTCAAATAGTGTTTGATATCAATTAAAGTCACAATTAGAATTAAATTTCAATTATGAATAGAGCTAGGATTAGATTTAGGGTTCAATTATGGTTAGCATTCAATCAAGGTTTAATTAGGGTTAGGGTGCAATGTGGGTTAGGATTTAATTAGGGTTAATCATGTAAATTAGCATTCAATTAGGGTTTGGTATCCATTACAATTTGATTACGGGTTCAATTAGGGTTACGATTCAGGTAAGGGTTCAATTAGGGTTAGGTTTTATTATAAACCTTGGGGTTAGGGTTATAGTCAGGGTTCAAATAGGAGTACAATCAAAGTTACAACTCAATTAGGGTTATGATACAATTAGGGTTAGGGGTCAATTAGGACTTTAGGTAGGGTTTAATTAGGGTTACTATTAGGGTTAGGGTTAGGGTACAATTTGGGTTAGGGGTAGGGTTAGGGTTATAGTTGAATTAGGTTTATGATTAAAATAGGGTTACGGTTACTATTCAATTAAGGTTACAATTAGGGTTAATTAGGTTTTGGGTTATTGTTCTACGATTAAGCTTGAGCTTTGGGTTACAATTCATGGGTTTCATATAAGATTATGATCAAGATTATTATGATTGGGGTGCAATTAGGGGTTAATTAATATTAGGGTTATGTTACAATTAGGGTTTAATTAAGATTGAATTATGGTTATGACTAGGATTCAATTATTTTTATGATTAGGGTTAGAAAAGGGTTAATGTTCATTTAGATTTTATTATATTGATAAAAGTGAGGATTCAATTAGGGTTAGGGTTCAAATAGGATTAGACATGAATTAAAGTCACAATTAGAATTTGAGTTCAATTAGGGTTAGAGATAGGATTACATTTAGGGTTCAATTAGGGTTAGCATTCAATCAAGTTTTAATTAGGGTTAGAGTGCAATTTTGGCTAGGATTTAATTAAGGTTAGCATACATTAGCATTCAATTAGGGTTAGAATTAGGATAAAGCTTAGGGTTAAAGTTCAATTAGGTTTATGATTAGGGTTACGTTTAATCTTAAGATTAAAATTCAATTAGGGTAGGGTTTAATTAGGGTTCTAGGATAAATCTTGGGGTTAGCATTAGGGTTAAAGTTAATTAGGTTTAGGGTTCTAAAATAATTCTCAGAGTTAGCATTAGGGTTAAGGATCAATTAGGGTTTGGGTTATGGTTTGGGTTTAGTTAGGGTTAGGGTTAGGGTTGAATTAGGTTTATGATTAAATTAGGGTTAAGGTTACAATTCAATTAGGGTTAGTGTTCACTTAAGGTTACAATTAGTGGTATATTTAGGGTTTCTTCAATTAGGGTTAGGGTTAGATTTTAAGTAGGGTTAGGGTTAGGATATAACTAAGGTCCAATTTGGATTAGGGCCTAATAGTAATTCCAACCCTACCCTTAACACTAACCAAAGCCTTATTCCTAACCTAAAACCTGTTATAATTATAATCCAAACCCTAACCCTAACATAATTCTCACACTAAAATGAAAATTATGGCCAAGATTGTAATAATGAGCACATTTATTTAGTTATTTATTTAGTCATTTTTATTTGTTTGATATTAGTCATTTATTTAGTCATTTTTATTTGTCCAATATTAGTCATTTATTTAGTCATTTTTATTTGTCTAATATTAGTCATTTATTTAGTCATTTAGTTGTGATTTTACCTGATGACCAAATTAGTCACTTATAAATGACCAAATTTATTTTCCAAATACTACTAGTGTTAGTCACATGAATAAATTTTTTAGTCATGTGACTAAAACTTTTAGTCACGTAGTTGTTTATTTGCCAAATTCTACTAGTGTTACTTTGGATCCAATTGTTAACCCTAAGAAATTAGAAGGCAATGATGAATCCAATTTTGGAAATGAAAAAGTGTATTCAAGGTATACCATGGAGGGTAAGAAATACAAGTATTAGTCACTCAACTATCAAAAATCAAATGATAAGGAATGATAGACCAATTTGATTAATTTGGATTAAGAGTTCAACTTCAAGATGGTCTAGTGTCTTGGAAATGCTAAGGGGGAAAGAGGGAGAGTAGATGTACTCAGATAAGTACCCTATTCAATAATAATTAATGATGTATTTTTCCAGTCTAGGAGAACTTTTTACTTCTCCATAAGACATGATTAAAATTCCTATATATGAAGTTTCATACCCTATGACCACAACAAGGTTGTTGAAAGTGAAGATTAATGTATTGGAACTAATAGTGAAAGATTTGGAATGGTCAAGAAAAGTTAGAGGCTTTTGACCAATAAAAGAGAAATATTTACAACACATTTCCATACCTATTTGTTTTGGAAAGATCAATTCATTATTATCATTGATACTTTAGAAAAGGATAGGAAATATGCTTAATCATGAAAGGAAATATTATTGCCTATCGAATGGGAAAGGGAAGATTTATTTATTCATCATTTTGAGTTATTGAGAAACATTCATATTTTGTGACTAGGTATGTAATAAGTGTTGATATATTTTGGAAGATAACATCAAACCAACATGATTTAATGAGAATTGTTACTCGAACTAATATTAATGCTCATCAGAAGAAATAAATTGAGTTAAAAATCGGATAACAAATTTGGAAATGATTAAAGGATGAAAGAAATCTAAGATATGGATGCCTAAGATGAAGGAGTTCTAACTCCTCAATAATGTCTAATCATTATATATTTCAAGAATTAGATATGGCATGTCCATGAAAGAGGTTTCATTTAGTTGGGATGGACTATTGTGAATCAAGGAAAGAACCTATGTACCAATTTTTGGGAGATTAAGAAATTAAATTAGGTAATTGATGTCATATTTAGGTGACACCAGAATGAAAAAACTATTTGTATAATGTGGAACCACCACAATATGGAAGAAAACAAAGTAAGATGTTGCAAGGTATGTAGCATTTTTTTGTCTAGTATGCTAGAGGATGAAGACAAGATGTCATCATTGGTAGGACTTGTATACTCTCATGGCATTCTAGTGAGGAAGTGGTAAATCATTAGAACTAGTTTGATCTTTTTATGTCGATGGAACTAACATAATTATATGGTGGACAAGACTCACCCAGGTAATCAACTCTAATTGGAAAATTGGATTTGTAGGATATATGTCCTAAAACAACAAATATGTGTAAAGCAAGTTGCTTAATGTTCTTGAAAAGTGTAATGCCAAAAAAATTTATGCCAAAAACCCAATTTTCTTTTTTTTAAAACACCACTAACTCTCAACCATTTAGCTTGTGACACCATTACTATGTACAACTGGAAGGTTCCTATTTCAATGTTAATGTTCATATCATTCTTTCCAAAATGATACTTGCATCAATTCACTTTAATAGCCAAGTGTTTATTAATAATCCATTGATTCTCGCGTAATTATACTTCCTCAAAATTAACTCCAATGTAGCCAAAATTAAGCGACAAAAGTGTATCACATCTATAATTGATGTAGATGTAGGGTTAATGTCATGCCCATAATTTTTCCTAGAAAAAACTCAACTATTTTGTTTTCTTTAACAAAACCAAACGTGCACTAGGCTAATTAACCACTCCTAGTATTTTAGGGGAGCACTAACCATGGTGTGTGTTGAGTTATTGAGGAGAAGCTACTAACATTAATCTTATAAACAATTTTAACTTTAATTAAATCATCATCAATTAATTGGTATGGAATTCATAACAATAATGTTAGCATCTAGTTAAATCGATAAGCAATGATACAGTATACTTTGACTCACCCATTAATACCATTATTATCCTTCTTATTGATATTATTGTCCATTATTCATTAGCTAATAATGATATTATTGTTAATGGATTTATAATTAAGCCTTGATAACAGTGTTGTTATTAAAGCAATAATACGATAATAACTAAATCATTAATAATAATTCAACAAATACTTCAAAGTATTAATTTACGTCCCATATGAACATTAATGGTCTCATTATTATGTAATCATTATGATAACCATAATTTTACAACCTTATCAATATATAATTAGCTCAATGATTGAATCTTAAGCTAACACTAAACATTAGGACACAATTTTTGTAAAACATTATCAATGGTAATATTTACATTGGCTAATAGACCTCTTTTGCAATGGTCCTCTTAAATCAAAATGATGATAATAATGTCTAAACTCCACTATTATAAGTCATATTATTATCTTGATACCACTACTAGAATACTATTCACCCCATAATAATATTTCTCTAGATCAATTGAACAATAATAAATTTTATTAAAGAATAATTATCTTATCTATAATACCATTACTTTAGGGGTTGGGGCCCTAGCTCGGTTGGATAAATCTTTCCTGTTGCAGGAGGTTGGTCACAAGGTCTAGTCTCCCCCACCCTCATGGTACCGGAGGGCGTGTCACGCCAGCGCCGCCAGTCACGTTAACAAGTTTACCAGGGGCGCTGCAGTTTATATGGGGTCGTGCTACCCGATCCCTACAGTCTAAAAATAATAATAATAATAATACCATTACTTTATTCCACAAAATATATATATATAAATTTTGACACTAAAAGAAAATTTAAATAAATAGGATATTTTAAGAATATAGGGATAAAACAATGCCACAATTAAAATTTATTATATATATACATTATAAAAAAAGCAAGGAAAAAAAAATGAACATAAAACTATTTATATAATTTTATTCATTTTATTTTATAAATATAATTTTAAAAATAAATAGATAGAAACCTAAGTCTTAAGAAAATCCCACGAAATTATTTATTCCTTAGACTTACGAACTTTTCTTTTTTGAGAAGAATATATTCTAATTTGTATTAACCTTATTTAGAATTATGACTTATACGGGAGTGGGACCTCCTTTTTAGATTTTTAAACACAAGAGGCATACGACATTTGGAATTTGTTAAAGCTTTGGTTCATAATAAGCTAGCCGCCCAACTTACTATAGCAAGAGTATTTTTTGATCGAGTTAAATGGAACCTTAAGCAATAATTATTCTATGCTGATCACGGTAAAAGCTGCGAATTTTGTTTTAATTTTTTAATTTTATTTTTCCAAAAGCTACTTATTGACATTGACATACAAATACTATCATATATGTTAAACAAATCTGTACACCTACTTGGAAAGCTGGGATTTTAATACCATAGAGTTTTATGGCGTTCAAACTATTTTTCTCACACAAATTGGGTGGTGTTGTCAATGATGATGATGACAAAGAATGAGCAGAGTTTGTAGAAAAAGAAATACTACGAACCCCTACCAAAGCATAACATTTTTCTTTGATGGAATTATTAGCTACGAGTTAAAATTTGTTTTCAGGTGTGGGTGAGGAATGTTATACAGTTGGAAAAGTGAGTTAACTATAACATAATCATAGTTTTCCTAAAGTTGTTTGAATGAGTCGTCTCTATAATTTAAGGTGAGAGTACATTGCCACTGAACTACTTCTTTAAGCAACCCCACCAAATTTGACCGAAGTCTAAAATTACAGAAAGGGGGTCGTTGCACATTATAATGTACAAGTGATACAATGTCGTTTACTCTAGCTACTCATCTTCCAACTCCCTTAATGGCATTGAAGGCCTAGACAGTACTTAGCCTAGAATTATGAGTAGTGTATCAAGCCACAAAAGGGGGAATGAATCAATTTATTTAATCTCTTCCATACGCTTCCTAGAGTCCTATCGAGCCTGCCAAGGAAGTCAGTAATTATGCTAGCTATACAATGTGGTAATTCATTTAATGTGCACTTAGGGATGAGATTGGTATAGTGGGTGCCACATCCAGGTAGTGAAAGACAATTTGATTTCACAATATTTTTCGTATACAACTCCCCTAATGTGACAGCAGGTACCTCTTACATAACTCTCCATGGCTACATCTGTTGACAAAAGCATACTGTAATATATTAGAATGTTGCTAGTGTATCCCAAAGATCCCTTAAATCCATTGGTCTCCTGAGAGTTGATCGACGATTGCTTCAGGCCACCTAACTAATTGGTGTAACCTTGGACTTAAACGCCTGGCTTATGCTTCCTTTTGAAATCCTTTGTTAAATGACTATGTATTGGTTTTGTTGTGTACAGATCTTTCTCTATTATTCACAACCCTAACGATATAATTCCAGTGCGACGTTGGTGCTGAGAGGGTATTGCACATGGGGGAGTTTGTTTCACCATACTTTGTAGAGCCAGTGCAAAATGAAGGAAGATGCCTCCAAGGGAGTTTGCAGAACCTATGCTAGTTGTTGCACTTAGTAGGGATTACGGCACCATTTTTCTGCACATTTATCTGTCATTATTTTTCTAATTTCTCTGTCCACAGAAGCATATTAATATCTTATTTTGGTTCGATAAGGATTAGATTGTAACATTATTTTATTTTGGGATATTTTTAGTAGAAAATAAATAAATGATTAAATATGCATATTAGCTTTCCATTTTAGAAGATTAATTTAAGGGCTTTGCAAGTGTATATAAATCTGATATATCAGTTAATAGGTCTCATCTATTTCCAAAACTAAGTGGTGAGAACTATTAACTTTTGCACACCTACAGATATAAACCATATATATTTATATATATTTTAAGAAAACAAGTAGTATATAGAAGGGAAAACTCTGCTTACTTTCACTTTTCATCAAATAGTTGAAAACAATTAAATTAGTTCACAATACTTTCATCTTCTTTCTTGAAACTTAATGAACAGATTGTTGTTTTGTTCAAATAACCATTGAGAACATCTCACTCTATGACTACAAATTTTCCTTTATTACAACTCAGAATACTTTAACTTCCCAAATACAATGAGATACAAATTCTTCACTTAATATTTTCTTTTCTTTTCGTACTATGAATAACACACAGAAAGGAAACAATAACATGCCATTGAATGTAATCTTTTTTTTCTATTTCTTCATTAAATCAAAATATAACACACACCCTTTTACATACATTGTTACAAATAATATTGAGAATAACTGATTTTTGCATACCAATGAATTTAGTCCCGCTCTTTTACTTTTTCTTCCATGTTACATTAAAACATTAGCTTTCGATACTACAACAAATTTAACAAATCACAATGAAGGACACACCATTGATTAAAACTTTCTCTCCACCCTATCATAATGGCCTCATGGAGCCTCATGGGCTCTAGCCATACACCCGAGCAAGGATTTCTTTTAGCTCCATGATGATAAATGGAGTCTTCTCTCAATTTCACAATGGGACACACTATCATAGCACAAAATTTCTTTTGTCTAGGTTCTCTACTTTCTATCTTCAACCATGATTCATACAATATATCACTTTCCTACAACCCAAAAACAAAGGTAAGTGGAATTAGGCAAAAAAATACTTATCTCTTTCCTTTAGGTGAAGGGATTGAACTCTTCTATCCATCTTTCCTCTCCAAACCAATTAGTTTGAGAACCATCTTCTAAGAAGCATATCTCCTTTCCTCTCAACTCTTTTCTTCAATTTCAAGCAGAATTCTCCAAAAGGAGAAGTGGGTAACACCCCTCTCCTTCTTCCTCCCCAACTATATAGAAGTCTCAAAAATTGTAACACTTGGATGGGGAGGTGTGAGTGTACCCCCACCATCAATGAAGTTATTTTCCTTATGTAAGAGGGGTACATGCACTTGGAAAACCCCTCAATCTTTTCACCCCATCCTTTCCTCAAAATTCGTCACTCCTCATAATGAGGACTTTTCAGGAGTCAAATCATGTCCTTGGGGCCCTATTGCATACCCACTTGACCCCTCCCACCAAGGTATAGACCCTAGGAGTTTTATTTATGCATCCCAACCCAAGAAATTGACCACCAACCCTCTTTAAAGACCCACATAAGTTTCTATCCGAGTTTCACACTTGGGTAAAAGGGTTTCTAACCTTACCCCCAACTTACATTTCACAATTAAACACCCTTTCAACCTAAAATAATAGACACAATAACTCTATTTCCTCATAAGCTCCGAAATAAGGAAATCAACTACATAACCACAAGACGAAGTCTTTCAATTTGTTCTCATGCTCTTCTCGTATTGGCACCCTTTCTTTTCCTGCACATTACCAATGAAATCATAAGTAACAATCATATTCCACATTAATTCGGTAGCTAATAAGATCTAATTGTACAAAAATTTCATTAAAATTCCACTCCGTATTCATAGTTTACAAGTGTCTAATACCTTTATGGCAATGATAATAACACATGTCAAAATGAAATACAAGCACGTTGTCATGCAATCACACTATGCATTGTCTAAAATATATCTAAGTATCTATTTAGGAGAATATATAACAAAATTAAGATTGTATTATTCACTTGTGAAGCACGGTCTTACAAAAAGATTATCTCAGATATGGACACACAAGTAGCATTAAGGTTTTATGTAAACCATGATCACCTTATTGAAAATTCAATTAAAGGTATTCTCAACTTATTACTCTAAGGTAGCCAGTCAAGAAAAAAGGGATAAACCAAATCTTGGAAGGTTTGAGAAATATTTTTATTACAATAAATTTTATCATTGAATTTGATCCATTTGAAGCATTATTCAAAAGAAAGGGACGAATTCCTATAAGTTGGGAGAAGCTAGGAAATAGGATTAGCCTCAGACAAGAAGTATTGTCATAAATGGAAGAATAGATCAAAATTGTAGTGTAGTAAAATGCACTCCTTACATTTTCACACTTTGTTTAGCCCCTCCTAATTAAATTGAGCTTAATTATGCCTTAATCAGCCCTATTTTACATCTACAATCCCATAAAATTACATTTTTTGAAGGGGAATCTTGACAATAATTAATGCCAACACATAACAATTTACCTTGAGCAATGTGTGTTCCAGGAATAGAGACCTAGGACCCATTCTCCCATGGGAGAATGAGTCCTCCCTAGGCATTTGAACCTAAATTTTAATTATGTTTTTGACAGTATTTTAATGTCCCCGAATTCAAATTTTGATGTCGGCTTGTAATGTTTAATTTTTAGGAAATTAAGGATACATACCTATAAATACAAGGTATTTTTATCAATTCAACACCTAGCAATCCAATTCCAATTTCACAAGAGAAAAGTTTATGATCAAGAGCATTCAAGAGCATAATTATCAATTATTTATTGTAGCAATCAACATCTCAAGCAATCATCTCAAAGTATTTGCAATCATGCATGAATTTGTAGCTAACATTGTGATGTAGGTTTCAAAAATCAAGTTAAGCATTCAAGCATAACCCAAGCATCAAGATCCAAATCCATTAAATCCATTTCATGCAAGTTGAAAAACTTCCAAAATATCTATTCCAAAGGTTTATTCAAGGGTTTTTTGAATTGTAACATAACATTGTTCATTCTTCATTCCTTTCATTCTTTCATTATTTTATTTCAAGTTTTAATTACCATAATGGTGTTTGGCCAAGGAAAACCCACATTCACCAAAAAAAACACTTTTCTCGTCTTTGTGAATGTGCAAATTTTACAAGTTGAAGAAAATTTGAAGACCTCAAAGTTGTAAAGTTGCAAAAAGTTGTATATTTTTTTTCATCTCATGGAAACTCGCATACAAAATTTATTTCCAACATTTTGAAACTAAAACCTAGACCAATCAGAAGCTACAGACTAACATCAGAGGGTCTCGAAAGCTAAGAAAAATCCCTAACAAAAGACCCATTCACCCATGAGTGAATGAGTCCAAACAACCTCCTGAAAGTGCATTTTGGTGATTGGTACACATCCCTCTGCCCTTCTTAGATTTGTAGAAAGATTTTTGTTTCTATTAGTATTGAGTTTTAGTTTCAAGTTTGAATGAGCATACTTAGGTTGATTTGTTATTTTTTAGTTTTTCTCCCAAAAGTGTTGTTCAAGTTGATTACCCTATCCTTCTTCATATTGAAATTAGTAGATTCCCTCATTGGGTTGACTCACTAAAGGGTTTTAATTTAATTCTTTGTGTGGATCTCATTTCCTAATGAATCTAGAAGAATAGGTTCATCATACCCCCATTTTCCTCATCCCACACATTTGGTTCCCCTATTTTTCTATGTTTCATTTTGGTGAACCCGACATTGTACAACAAAATTATAAAAATTGGAGTCCATTTAAATCCTAGATCTAGATTTGCATTCTTTTGCATTAGTTTGCATTTCCTTTAGATCTCTTAGATTTTCATTAGTTTATTTTCATTTAAGGGTGTTAAGTTACATTTTGGCATCATTGAAAATTTGAAAATTCATAAAAATTGGTATATTGCTAAACTCATTTTGTATAGTTCTTACATAACATTACATGATCAGTCATTTAAATCAAAAAATTGTATCAAAATTGCATCTTAATTTAGGTCTTTTTGCTTGTCATTTAGCATCATTTTGCACTTGCATGTAAATTTGATTTGCTAGAATTCTGAAACTATAACAGTACCCATTTGCAACCAAAATCTGAAAGCACAAACATAAACTCAGAAATCTATAACTTAATTTTTCAAAACCCTGAAGGAAGACCCATTCGCCCATGGGAGAATATGTCCTTGGTCAAGGTTGTTTCTGAATTTCTAGGAACTCAAAACCCTTTGTTTGCATTTTGTGTTTCAGTTTCTGAAATTTTTGTTTTCTAAAATTGTTCACATTAAGGTTAATTGGTCAAATTCAGTGCCTTGTTTGAATTCAAAATTGCATTTCAAATAGACATCATTTTTCAGGTTTTTACATAGTATAATAAAAAAATTATCTTGTTTAAAATTTTGAAATTTCTCTCTTTTTACATATTTGCATTACAAGTTTCCTATTGTTCATTGTTGATTGCATTTATCTAGTGCCTATTATCCATTTTGGGTGCACCTTTGGTTTGGTGAAAATTGTATGAGATTCATAACTTGGTGTCCTAGTGCCAATACTCTAGTGAGAAGTAGCTCTAGACTCATGCCATCTTGCACTTCTACATTGGTCATGGATCTTGAGTTCTCTAGCTCTTTCACTCATAGTGTTGACACTAGTCAACCCATCATGGAACATACCCTTAACACCTCATTTCCAATGACCTATTTACCAACAACTAATGTTACCAATTTGTTGAATCAATGGTTGCTAATTTCCCTCAAGAATAACTAAGACAAATGGATGAAGAATTAGATAAATTGCTAACCTTTGTGAGTTTTGATTACATTGTTGGTACTGCAATTCCTATCATAGATAACATGAAGAAGATGATTGATAATGAACAGGGAATATATATTATGTGTATCCTAGCTCATATTATTGATAAACACGTTCCTACAACAACTAGTTGTGCTCAAGCTTTGGGGTATGCTCAAAGTCAAGGTGCAAGTTAAATTCCTCCTCCTACAACTGTGACCTCTATTCCTACATACACCAACCCTCATGTTACTAAAATAATACAACCTACTAGCAATGCCAATACTAAATTAGGTATTTCCACTGGGAATCCCTTTAGCTTTGTGCATTGAAATCTCATATCTCCTAATCCATCTCCCCTTACCAATTTACAATTCACTTCTCCTCCAAACACATATACACTTCCACCTTATTCACCTCCATCTCACAATACAACCAATTATTTCTTCCTTAACCAACTCTTGAAAAATGTTTCACCCCTCCAACAATAGATTGCTACATTAAACCAAAATCAAATCGGCCAACCATCACAATATATCAAAATAAACCCATTTTCCATGGAGATATTGAGAGCACAAATTCCACGAGGCATAGAGATTCCTAGATTTTAGAAATATGGTGGGAAAGAAGACCCTATTAGCCATGTTGATGCATACACAACCTTATGTAGTTACTTATTTTTTAAGATAAACTCTTAGCTAAACTCTTCCCTAGATCCTTGAAAGATACCACCTTAGAATGGTTTTTCTCCTTACCAAATAACTTAATACATTCATTTAATGAACTTTTTGATTCCTTCTTTAAGCACTTCCAAGTGTAAATGTGGGTCCTAAGATGACCTTAGCTGATTTAATGACATGCAAACAAAAGGATGATGAAAAAGTCACTAATTTCATAGCAAGATACCAATTGCTTTACTCATAAATAAACATTAAGATTCTCGATACCGACCTTTGACAAAGAATTTTTATTGCCAATTTGCAAAACAAAATCCAAGCTAAACTTGATATGTTAAAATTTCCCTCCTTTACACACTTGTGTACAACCCTTCATGATTACCAAAATTCGGTTAGTAGTCATGAAGTGAAAGCTCCCTCTAACTACCATGAAAAATCTGAATCCATGCCTCAAACCAACTTCCAATCATTCAAGAAACCAAATAAGGGCTTTATCCAACTCAATTCCCCTCAACCAACTCAACATGTTGACTCTCAACTGGTTTCCATAAAGATGACAAATCCATGTCAATTTAGAGAAAAGGATAGAAACTTTACCTTGTTACCTGATACCCTTCATTCTATCATGTTGCAGCTCTTAAATAAGAACTTAATTTCCTTACCTCCTATTAGAGCTCTTGATCCTACTAATCCTTTTCCTCCAAACTATAACCAAAATTCCTTTTGTCATTATCATCATCAAAATGGACATGATACAAAACATTGTAAGCATATTAAACATGTTGTGCAAGACCTCATTGATTCTAATCATATTCAAATTGGTGGTTTCAATGATCAAGGTAATAAGTCTATTTCCCCTCCCAACCAAAATTTGCAAATCTTTACCAATCCTATGCCAAATCATAACATCTCCTTTGTTAAATCTAGTGAAACCAAGAATGATGTAATGAATGTTGACACAAATGATGATAACATGCACACTAATGAGGAAAATCCTATGGATACTATGAATGGAATCATATAAGTTCAACCTCATAAGGGTCAAACCAAAATTCCCCTAGTGATATTGCTTTCTCTTCAAATGACATAATTAAAACATGCACTTGATGGTCCTCTTTACATATCCGGAAGAATCAATGACAAGCCTACTAATGGGATACTAATTGATCCCATCTCTATAGAGAATGTGATTATTGAATAATTCTTGTCTATGCATGAACTTTATCAAGATACTTATGAATAATCGAAATCATGGATCAAAACACATAATGGTTTTGCTTGCCTTGTTGATCATCAAGGTGAAGAAAGCTTGCAATATGAACTTAAATAAGTGAATGAAAATCTGAAATATGTAGATTAACCTTTAGCCTTAGTGTGAAGAAAGAATGAGAGAGAGAGATAGAAGAATCATAACACATGCACCAACAAATTTACGTGGAGAAACCCTGAAGGGAAAAAAAATCCACCACTAAAAGAGAGGCAAGTATATTACTAATAATCTAAAATATTACATGCAACAATAGAATTCTCTTATCATCCCTGTTACCTTGCAAACCTGCAAAACTGAATTCATAAATAACTCTAGCTCAAGGCCCCTATTTAAAGAGATTTGTGAGGATGAAAACCACCATGGTTTCACCAAACAATAGGAAACAATACCACCTAGAAAAACTCACACCTCCATACATGAAATGATAATGACATCCTAATATCCTCTTACAGATGCTCTTACAGCTGTCATAAGGCATCACTTATGCATGAGCACCTGAGGTCCAAAGAATCTGTCATACTATCATAGGAATATGTCATACTGTCATAGCATCTTATGAAAAATTTCATACATGTCATGGATGCTCTTACAACAACCTAACAACCTCATTCTAGAAGATTCCAAGTGGGATGCCTAGCTATTTTTTCCTTTTCCTAAATGACAAACGGTAATGACAACACTGCATTTACATTGTCTCTTTCACCACCATTGGTCAAACAGTTTTACCTCTTATGGGTAAATGTAGAAAACACTTTAGGAGAATAATTAATTAAAGGATTTACAAGGTTGATGGCACCTAAATTCTAACATTACCTACAATAGGTTTGATAACTCTTCCTCTAAAAGTTGGACCAAAATAATTAAGTGTCTCATTCTCCACCATCCCGTCGTTGAACCAATTTCATGTGAAGTTAGGCTACCCATATCTTCCTTCCATGAATATCATCATGTTGGTTGTACATAAATTCTTAAATTTTCCATTTGGAAATGATATCTACATAGTACGTCATAGTGGTTTTAATCATGTGTCATCCCGTAGTAAATTCTCATTGGACTTCTTTTGACCTGAACCTATGGAACCTATTAAGCCTTGTGAGGAATTATTTTTAAAATCCTACCAAAAGTTCAAAGCCAAGCACATAGAAAATTTATCGCTTAGTAACATACCGCAACCCATGTTTGAGCCTTCCATTATTGATGAAACCATGATTGAATGAAAAACCCTTCCAAGTAACCAAGACCAAGCCATAGCAAATCCTTCACCCATTTCCTATAACAGAACACGAGGTAACCAAATAAGTCCTATTATGCCTCCTAATATCAAACAAGTTTGCAAAGCTAAAGAGAAAGCGGTTGAAAGTTCCTTTTGTTCATCCCTTGTGGGAAGAAAAGAAACCTATGGTTGATACACCCACTCCTACACAATCACAACTTGAAAACCATACAAAAAGAAATCAAAATGCTAGAGTGTAGGCATAGACATCATGTTATTGCTCATCTATTTCAAGTAATAGATGAATCAAAAACTCAAGGTCAAACAATAACTCAAGCAATACATGATGATTCTCCACCTTTTCCACAACAAAAACAAAAAAAGAATAAGAACCTTCCATGGATACTATTATTAGACCTCATGTTGTGATTAACTTGGATGATAATGACGAGATTGTTAAAATTGACGAGGAAGTGCATAATGAGTCGAATTTATTGTTTTCCTCTTCCGTGAGTTTAAATGATAACAACCATGATGATCCTCCTAACAAGAGTGATTCACCATGTGTTGAACTTGGTGATGTTCCTAGTACAACCCTTTGTTGTCCCTTTGGATAGTTATCCGCCTTTTGCATATGATGAATAAGATTGGGATACAGACAACCTACTTTAGGTTAGCTTGTATGTGCCTTACTAGTCTCTTTCTTTATTTTCTTTTCATTTTCTTTGTGTGATTTCATGTGTGTAATGCCATCCCCTATATTGTTATGTTTGACTTGTCTTTATGTTCATTCCTCTATCTGTACCTACATTCTTCTATATGTCACAAACCTTTATCTTTTCTCTTGTCTTGTGTTTTCCTTTTGGGGATGATGCAAGGCATTGAGAGATTTAGGTCTCTTCCATGTTGACCCAAAATATTTTTATTTTTTTCACTCTCTATGTGTCATCCTTCCATTTCTATGAGTATTTTGGGAATGATGACATTTCTGAGCTCTAAAATAAAATTGTAGCAAAGAAATACACTGGCCCTAAATATGTGGATCTCTTATGTGTTATTTTGGTATTTTATTTGGGGGAAATCCCTCTTCATGACGTAGCTTCATTTGGAAACATATGCTTGACATAGGGATTTCCAAATAAGCTCTCATGTCTTCCTTGTTGTTTAGCATTTATCATTTTCTACTTTAAAGCAATTGCTCACAACATGGTGTTTAACAATTTCTTTAAAGTGGGGGCATACATTGGCATTATTATTTTTACATTTACTCATGTCTCATAGTGTGGTCTTCTTATTTCACATGATGTGTCTTCTTGGTGGTGTCATTGGGTTTGATGTCCTCCAAGAGTGTGACCTTTCTTTGCATATGGCATTCCTCTTAGTGGCGATGCTACAAATTGCATTCCCTAAGTTGTGAATCTTTTATCTTAGACTTGTCCTCTCTTGGAGACATTAGGCACAATGTTACCTGAGGAGAGACCTTTTATGAAATAAGAAAAACCCCTTTGAACATATCTTATCTTATTTGCATATTGTTCATGAGTGTCTAGCATAACACAACTTGCTAGCCTTATGAAGCTCTAAGTTCATATTGTGTGGCGTCTTATCAAAGATATCTGGAGGTATAAATTTTGTATGTTTAGTGAAATTGGAGCATGTAGACCTAGCGTGACTTTCTCACTTAGCCACTTTATAGTGGCTCACCTAGTGCATATCGGACTACACTAGCCCTTGTGAGTGTATTTTTGTTTGCATAGTGAATAGTGGGTTTCACTTGTTAACATTTTTGGACAAACCTATGCTAAGTCCTGATCCACATGCAGATGGACAAACATTTGAGGCTTGATCCACCCTTTTTCTTTTCTTTCTTTAATTCTTTGACATTGTATGCTTGTGAAGTATCTTGTCATTATTGCTGCTATATATTTTAACATAGGCATGTGTCTCTTTGTGCCTTTGTTGGTTTTTCCATGAGATCTTAGATCTTGGGGGATTGATCATCCTCCTTGATATTTGTCATCTTGTCTTTTTAATAGTTGTACAATTAGACCTCTCTTGATTGTCTACTTTAGTGTGATTTTGCGTTTGCGCTCATCCTCTCACTAAAGTGGGGGCTAAATGTACTCCTTACATTTTAACACTTTTTTTGGGCCCTCCTAATTAAATTGAGCTTAATTATGTCCTAATAAGCCCTAGTTTACATCTACAATGCCATTAAATCACATTTTTTGAAGGGGAATCCTAACAATAATTAATTCCAACACATAACACTCTACCTTGAGCAATGTGTGTTCTAGGAATAGGGACTTGGGACCCATTTGTTGGTGAATGGGTCCTCCCTAGGCCTTTGAACCTAAATTTAAATTATTTTTTTAGTGGTATTTTAATGTCCTCGAATTCAAATTTTTATGTTTGCTTGTAATGTTAAATTTGATTGGGAAATTAAGGATACATACCTATAAATACAAGGTCTTTTTATCAATTCAATTCCAGTTTCACAAGAGAAAATTTTATGACCAAGAGCATTCAGGAGTAAAATTATCAGTGATTTATTGCAGCATTCAAGATCTCAACCATCATGTCAAAGTCTTTTACAATCATGCATGTTTTTTAAGCTAACATTGTGATGTAGGTTTCAAAAATCAAGTCAAGCATTCAAGCATAATCCAAGCATCAAGATCCACATCCATTAAATCCATTTCATACAAGTTGCATACCTTCCAAGATCTCCATTCGAAAGGTTTATTCAAGGGTTTTTGAATTGCAACATAGCACTATTCATTCTTCATTCCTTTCATGCTTTCATTATTTTATTTCAAGGTTTACTTACCAAAATGGAGTTTGACCAAGGAAATCCCCCATTCATCAAAAATAAACATTTTTCTCCTCTTTGTGAATGTGTAGATTTACAAGTTGAAGAAAAGTTGAAGACCTCAAAGTTGCAAAGTTGCAAAAAGTTGCATATTTTTTGTCATCTCACTAAAAATCACCAACATAATTTATTTTTGACATTTTAACATTGAAACCTAGACCAATCAGAAACTATGGACTCACATCATAGGCTTTTGAAAGCTGAGAAAAATCCTTGACAAAAGACCCATTCGCCCATGGGCGAATGAGTGCCAAATAGCCTCCCAAAAGTGCATTTTGGTGATTGGTACACATCCCTCTACCCTTCTTAGATTTGTAGATTATTTTGTGTATGTTAGTATTGAGCTTTAAATTGATGTTTCAAGTTTGAATGAGAATAATTATGTTGATTTTTTATTTTTATTTTTCTCCCAAAAGTGTTGTTCAGGTTGATACACCCGTCCTCAGTCATAAAGAAATCAATAGATTCCCTCATTGAGTTGATTTACCTAATGGTTGTAAGTCAATTCTTTGTGTGGATCTCATTTCCTATAATGAATATAGAAGAATAGGTGCATCATACCCCCATTTTCTTCATCCCACACATTTTATTTCCCTATTTTTCTATGTTTAAAAAATGATCAAGGAAAACTTTGCTGATACAAAGCTTGAATTATGAAGCAGTACTATTATGCTCAGGATTAACATGTGTCTAAGGATAGTATTGTGTTCAAGATGGAAAATAGTCAAGGGTAGTACTATTTTTCTTAAGGTAAATATTTGTGTCAGTGATGGACGGTCTCATCTTCTGAGTTGTTCGATGGTGTAAAGAACAAAGTGAAGGATGGGACCCATGATGTAGTGTGCAATGCACCAAAATTCCTTATACATTTGGGTTACACTAAGGACAATTGTGTGTTAGCCAATGAGAACGTGTTTATCTAGTCACTATGGTATAGGTGTCATGAAGGATTTAGTTACTATTGTACTTATGATGTACATATGAGTTAATATAAATATGATGCATAGTTATTTGAAGCGAAGGTATGCATGAAGCATGCAAGTTCTCCCCATACATGATTAGAGTCACTTAGTGCAAGGTCCACGAAGGACGAGATTGCAAGGGGCGATGCTATGAGGGAAGATTATTTTATATACCTATTTCTTACATAATTTGAAAAATTGTAAGTAAAACCTTTATTTGAATTTATCTGTATATTTCGGTACTTTAAATCATTAAGGACAATGATTCACAAGGGGGGAAGTATGTTACACCCCATCTCATAGTTACCAAGTTACTTTTACCTTGATGAGTAAAAATGGTGATGAATGTAAACCATGACTTTGATATGTTTAAAAGGTGAATGAAATACTAAAATATGCATTAACATGTTATTGCTTTTGAAGGAATGATGATGTTTAATAATAAAGAGAAATGTGATTAATGAATATCTATTTCAATGTACTAAGTTGGATGCAAGAATAGATTCAAGCCCTCAGGTATGAGAGAGGGAGTATCACTCAAGAGAGGAGCTTGGTCTGGTAACCCTTAATGAGCATAATTGACCATACACACACTCACACCCTAGTTGGTTAAGAAGAGCCAAGCTAGATTGGAAATTGGTAAGTATACCTTTAGTCATAAGTTTGGGAGTGATTACATTGGTTATAGTTTTTGTCTTCAATTGCTTGGCTTAAATTGTGTAAATGAGTCTTTATGTTGAGTTGAGATCTGCTTTGTGTATTTATGTAGATATATGTGCTTATAATAGATGTTAAAATAATGTTATGTGTATTAATATATGTTTACATGCAAAAGTATATATATATACATATTAACATATGTATATATATATATATATATAATTATTTTATATATTGCCAATTAATGGCTTTAAAGAACATGTGTATATATTTATATATATAATATAACTATCAAATTTATAAATATATATATATTGTTATATAATTAAAATGTTGTAATGAAGCCTTAGTGTATATGGTATATTATGCACATAAAGTAAGGAGGAGCCATAGATTATATGTGTTGCATTAATTAATAGAGGCCTAGGAAATAATTACTATTGTGAATGAAACATATAGTGTGGAGGTATAGTATTTTGTAAAGCTTCATAGACTACAATGAAGATAACACATTTGCATGTGATAGATAATGAATAATGAAAGACTTAATTAATAAGCCAAGTCACCTATATAGAGGTGTGGAAAATGAAATTCTTGAATGCATTAAGTAACAATAAGTAAAGAGACAACAATTTAAACCTTTGGCTGACCCACATTCACGTGAGAATATTATTGCTGAAGTTAGCACAAAAAATATAATATTGTTTTAAACACATCATGGAGGCATTCAATATGCAAAGTGAATTGCATGAGATAGTGTAAATCGACATATGAAGAAGATTTGGCCCATCGCATAGTCATCCTATATTAAATATAGTATAAAATGAGCATAGGTGCGTGGCACAAATAAAATTCAACATACATGTTGTGCATAAAGTGAAAACAAATAGAGTTTAAATGTTGCAAGAGGAATAAATGAATATTTAACCATATTGAAATAGTCTTTGGATTCCCTATAACAAAGGGTGCTAAATGGTGAATATGTGGCACAAAATCTGTAGAATGTGGAAGCAAAAAGAAGTCTAAACTTGTTCCCAAAACTAGATTAAACCATTATATATGCATAATTCTTAGTCAATGTAGAGCTAGCAGAAATATAAGAAGGTAGTCAACTTGCAAACCAAGAAGGAAACTTGTTGAAAGGCATCATTGTCCCTTGACTCAGTAAAAGAGTCATGTTGTCTCATGAATTAAGTCAACTCAACCATTGGAAATGTGAGGAATGTTGTGTTGCAAGTTGAGATTTTATTCAGATGAATCATTGCATGTGAATAGGAAGGTGACATAATTATTAGCTTGTTTTTAGCCTTTGGAAGATCAAATTTAAGTATATATAGGGGTGTTATCTTCATTATTTGGTACACTTCACATTTTGATTTCTCTATCGTTATTTTGTTGTAATTTATATGCAAGAATCATTGTGAGAGTTTTAGTGAAAGAGAGAATTATTTGTGAGTTAAGTTTGATAAGAATTCTTGCAAGAAGGATAGAATTGGATTTTAGTTAAATGTAGAAGGAATAGCGTTCATGGTTATGGAGGGTGAGATTGGAAAGCAACCATATCAGTTGGAGCTTATATCCAAGCATGTTGGTTTCTACTCCTCTATTGTTTATGTTTGAAAGGTTATTTGATTATAATGCCTTTGTTTGAAAAAGATTGCCTTTGGGAATGCTTGATATGATAGTTCTTTGAACTTAGTTATTTCCTTGTTTTGGAATAATCTTTGGGAATGCATGATATGCTTGTTCTTATGAACTTAGTTATTTCCTAAGAATGGAATATTCTTATGTGTTACTTGATCGAGTCTCGAATTAGTGAAACCCTCTTATTTGGAATATACATATATTCTATATATTGGAATTTCTAGTGGTTATGTTGTTATTATGAACTATACTTAGTTTGATAAAACTATACGTAAGTTGCAAAAGTTGTGAAATGTGGAAACTATTATTACATCGAGGTGTTATCTTGAAATTGATAGCTACTGATGCTAGGTAAACCTTTGTGGATAATAAGGTTAGTAATACCACAAAAATGATAACTGTTGTGCCCTTAGCACACACGCCCCGTTCAGAATGGGGACCCTCTTTCTTTCGCCTTGTCGGGTCATTTTTATCATCGCCTCATTTTGCGTGCCTCCCTTTTTGATGTCTCGGATGGTCGATGTTGCTTCAAAGTCCCATCATAAATCGGCCATGCCTTCCCCTTTTAATTTTGCTACGTTCCGGCACCTCGCGGAGTCCCTCTGGCAGTTTGGTCCTGCCAACGGCCCCGGGCCCTACCGGGCCCAGCCGTTCGGGATTCTCTTCCCGGGTTTCCGCGCTAGAACTATCGTTCTTGGCGGCGTCCGCTCCGCGTCCTTCCAGACCTCGGGATCCGAATCCCCGTCCGCCGTTTGCAAAACTTGTCCAAAATTTTCAAGCAGCGTCCTACCCTCCGGGCCCCGAACCCCGGAGTTCCTCTTCCGGGGTTCCGACCTTGTTTTGTCGTCCATGGTGGCGAACTTCGAGTGGCGTCCCGCCCCCCAGGTCCTGCTGCCATCTCTACCGACCGAAATCTTTGAAGGTCCCTGACTGCCGTCAGGTGTTCCGGGCCCGACGATCTAGAATTCCATGTCCGGAATTACGTGATGGTTTCGCCGTCCCTGATGGCGGATCTCTGGAGGCTTCCCGCCTCCCGGGCCCCGAACCGCTTCCCGCCGTCACTGTTCGACTAGCTGAAAACTTCAAACGACCGCCGTGTTGCGCCTCCCCGGGCACTGGGTTCTGGCTTTCCCACTGCCATTGCCGACCTATTTTTTTTTAATCCACCAACCTTTTTCCGACCGTACCTACAATAAATGCACGCATTCATGGCAGTTAGGGGTATAAAATACCCACTCTGTCCGGTCATTTTCATCTTGCAGGATTGCAGTGAATTAGAGAAACTATCATCTGGAGCCCACCATCTTCAGCATCGTCACGATCATCGCCCTCAGCATCATTCCTTCGACAGTAGGTGGATCCCACATCTCCCCACATATCGCGTTTGAGGTAGGCCATCCGTTTTCCCGTCCCGAGCTTTGTTTCATAATTTTGAGGGATTTAATTAAATGAACGATTATTAGGAGGGCATAAAATGATAGAACATCAAATTGCGCACCAAACCCACATGATAGAAAAGTCGAGAAAACCTCTAGGATGTCCTCCTCACCGATCCGGAGTTTCTCCCTGCCGCGGCCGTTCTTCGCGTAGGGAAAACGTCCGCCTCAGGCCCGAGACCCGCCTTCGCTGTCCAAATATAAACTTTGAACACCTGCCGATGGCGACGCCGCTCTCCAGGCCCGTGTCACCGGACTTCTCCGTCCGGAGTTCGGCTCGAATGTCGCCGTTTGAAACTGCAAACTCCCGCCTACCTCCCGGCTGCTAGATCCCGACTATCTCCTTGTTGAAACTTCAAAACTCAATAGGTCTTGAGGGTCTCTCGGGCCTGGGACCCAGGGGTTCCGACTCCGGGGTTCCCCAACTGTTTTTTCGTCTGCCACAGTGAAACTCATTCGGTGTCCCGATCGCTGGGCTCTGCCTTCCCGTTTTCTTTTGTGTTTTGGCGATTTATCTCGCGGCATCCTTTTGGTCCCCGGGCTTTGGCAGTCCCCGGGCTCTGGCAGTCGGGTGTCCTTACTTTGTTTTCTGTCGATCTCACAGCGAAATTCTCGGTGCCGTCCGTGCTCCGGATCCCGCCTACCTCCCCGCTGTTGGCTTGCTCTTCGCATTGACGGAGCTCCGTCCTTCTCCCCTCCGAGCTCCGGGCATCGGGTCTCCGCACCTCTTTTTCCGCCATCATCACGGCAATGTCTCCCCGTCCCTCCGGCCTCTGGGTTCCGCCCTTCCATCCACTGCCAAGGCATAAACAAGGTTGAACGGCGGAGCCCTCTCCTGGGCCTGGTCTTGCTCCTCATTGTCCGGACGACTGTCTGACCTCCAGGCCTCGAATCGTTGTCTACCGTGGGATGTCAGCTAACTCTTAAACGGCCTTCTGCTCGCCGGGCTCCGTGTCTCGGGATTCCTGTCCTCGCCCGCCGTTCCAAATAAAAAGTCCCTCCTGGTGTCCCGAACTCTGGGCTCCGCCCTGCCGACCACCATTGAACTCAAATCAAAGTCTTGCCGCCGGGCCCTTTTCGCCGGAATTCCCCTCCCGGACTTCCCTCCGATGATTGCCATCCCAAACAGCGAAGTTCGCTCGCCATCGCGGTGTCGGCGACCCGAACCTTCGAAAATGAAGTGACTTAACATCGGTCGCCTTTTGGCCCTCCGGGCCTCGGACCTCGGAACTTCGTCTCCTGATTTCTGTCTGCTGTCTGCCGCTACAAACTGCTATCTCCTGACAGCTTTCCAACTTGAGACCTCCGAACTCTCCTAAATCCACCCAAACGAGCTCAAATCTGGAATCCAACTTCGACCCACATCCTGGATTTTGGTCCTCTTCATCATGAGCCTCTTGAAATATTAAAATGTGACCAAGGAAAGTCTCCAGGGGCCTTCCGTCGTGTTTTCCCTTCTAGACAACATTCCTGCCAGGGAAGTCCGGCCCTCCGGTCCCGGATTGTCCAAATTCCTTTAATCAAAAATCATTAACGTCTTAAGATGAATGTTCATAATATGCTTAGCTGATTATTTGAAATGAATATTGTTTTTGAGATATGGACTAACATGAATGCTTTCCTAACCCATTTTGCTAACTTCACCCTTGCTTGCAGAATATATGGAATCGGGTGCAGGAACTTCAAGGGCATCCGCCGAAGGGGACAAGGAGAAGAAGTCAAGAAGGACCCCTCGAGGGAAAGAAGACAAATATTAGATGAAGTACCAATTCCAGGGTGAGTCGTTCCACTCAAAGGTCACTACAGACTGGAAGGAAATCACAGACACCAACATTGGCCAGGTGGATATCGATGAATTCACGCAGAGGGTCAAGGTCAACCCAACAACAAAGAATGCTAGATTGATAGGGCAGAGTGGAATAGCTAAGGCTGTCGAATTCCCTCCATCCCTCATTGCACCCGAATTAGTCATGGCTTGCCGATAAGCCTACCAAACAGATACCAAAACAATTGTTGATAAGGAGGGAAACATTCTTACAGACATGTCACCAGAAGGGATCACCAAGACCTTCCACATTCCCACATTCCAACAGATGGAGGTCCCTACCTTAGAGGAATGCCAAGCGGCGTGGGACGATAACCCGACTGGATGCAAGAAGTCAATAAACCTATATTGGCTCAAAGAAAGATGGGGCAGCGCTGCGAAGGTTCCCCAGGAACTCTTCCGTAGCGATTTCCACGAGGATTACCACAACTTGGTAACCATGTTGAGCAGGGTTATGGGCCTTCCTACGGCCACCTACTTTCAGGAATGGATGGCCTATTTCATTGAGCAGATCCTGCATGGAAATGAGGACGTCACGACAAAGGTTTCATTCTATTGGGGAGGAATCATAAGCAACTACTTCCATGAGCAGTTTGTTAACGTAAAAAAGAGTTCCAAATTCTATATGACCTCCTACCTTGTATATTCCCTGGTAGATCAAAGACAGTACAACGGGTTGTTTGTGGCACCCGATCAGGGGTAGAAGTGAGGACTCAAACCTTTTGATAAATATCCACAGCTGTAGTACTGCAACTTCAAAAGATACTACTGCAGGGTTAATGACGCCTTCATTGGCCATATCATCAGGTTGATTGCCGGGGACTTCGAGAGGAGGGTCTCCCACAGTGCCAGGGCACTTTTGAAGCAATACGCCTTCCTCTATATCCAGTACCCAAAGTTTACATACATCCGCGCTCAAGGCTTCACTGAAAGGCCAAATAGGCTGCCCCGATACCCCAACGACAGAATCATCCTCCTGGAGCTCTCTCGGCAACTTTAGCACCTGCAGACAATTTTCAACAGCAAACATATAGCGAGGATCTCCTACCCCATGACCCTCGGCCAGGGAATGTACCGATTACAGACTTCCCAATGTGCTGGTAACTTTGAGAAGGAGCTAAAAGAGTACCATTTCGGCCTGCACACTGCTCGCCCACGGATGGACCCACATGGCCACATGAGGAAGGCGCTGGGGTCAACATATGCCCATCTCCATCACATTGAAAATTTATGGGCCAACTGCCAAGATGACAAAGAAGTGCGCGCAAGGCACTACATGCGAATGACGGTGCAGTTCCTAAGAAGGGTACAACCATTCCCCATGCCAGACCAAGTTGAGGAGGACGAGTCCACAATTATGCATCTGAGGTACCCTGCGGTTGCCAACCTACCAATACCATCGATTGATTGGGATGAGCAGGAGGTCGATGACCTGGACACCATAACCCAACCAATCTTAACTTGTACCAAGGAGTGGATCGATGGGCAGGTGACTCATTTAAAGCGGCAAAGAGTAGTCCTGACCTATGAGGGGCTCAAAAGTGAGCCGAGTGCCACAAAGGATGTTGCTGCCACCACGTCAACTGGCCGGACCTCCAAGTCTCCTCCCATCACAAGGCTCGGGAAAAGAAAAGGAATAGAGACCGAGCAGTCCCCAGACCCTAAGGCCCATGCAAAGAAAGAAATGGGAAGCTCATCCCCCAAAAGGCTTAAACAGGCAGAAGGTGCGACAGAATTGCAGCCTCCCTTGGCTCTCTCTGCCCCTCCTGTTGCACCACCCACCTACCTGGCTATGGTCGCCGCATCCTCGCCAGCAGTGGAAATTTCTGTCCATCTTGCCCCTTTGCCTCCAGTTGAGTCGGTAATAGTCATTGACTCCTCTTCCGGCATGACTACTCCCCCTTCTTCTGCTGCCATGTCGCCAATCACATCACTTCCTCTGGCAACAATAACCGCGCCCCTTCCCATTGTCACGATGCCCGAAGCTCTTACAAGGCACATGCAGAGCCTTCCCCCTGAGCTCTCCCAGATTTTAATGGATCCAACTCTCCAGGCGGCCCTTGCCCAAGTCCTTGCAACTGCTCAACCTTCACAACCGTCGACAGGGCCACCAACTATGGAGGCCACAATACTAATCTCAAAGGAGTTGGAGGAACGAGAGCAGGAGGCCTCGAAGTCTGTTGAGGAGGAGGCTGATGAGTATCATGAGCACCTGGACTATGAACACCGAACCATCGATAGGGTGGTTTATGAGGAGGAGACAGACTCTTCCGAGAGTGGGGATGAGGAGGATGACTCTGATGCTAAGGTGATCATTCAGACTTTTGATGATGACCTTGAGGAGGAAATGGCACAACAGTTGAAAGATGTTGGGAAAGAAACAGAAGGGTCACCACATGGTGAAGAAGGGCAGCCACCAGAAGAGCAACAGATAAAGGATTTGACTGAGGCTGAGACCCATATTGTTAGAAATCCCAAGGTTGAATGCACCGAGGAAAGGAAAGAAGAAGCAGCAAAAGAAGATACTCCCATCCAACAACCATCCACCAGGCTACCTGTTAGATGCCTCGTGTTCATTCATGACTCTGATGAGGAGGGAGAGGATGCTTCCAAAGAGAAAGGAGAATGTCCAAAAGAAAAGGAAGCAAAAATCTTGGCATTAGCTGAGAAGGGCAAGGGTAGCTATGATTCACCCAAGGGGAAGTCTGTTTTGCCCGAATGGTTGGAGAAGCAACTTGAAAGAATGACCCCTGTGCTGAAGGACCCAAGGGCGAGGCTGGGGGCCATCTTGACTCGAGCCCAAATCACAATGAAGAAGGATAAGAAGCCCAAGCTACGATCCAGAGTAACGATGGATGCTTTCGGCTCCCGAACGGCACAAATTGCAATGCCCACCATGGGCCAAGCTGGGGTAAGCTATAACATATCTACCATTGACTTGAGAACCACAACCAGAGAGTAGAAGGTCGAGCACCTTGAGGAGTCAGTGGCCACAGTGGTGCACCTAATAAAGCAGGATAAAATCTCAAAGGATGAGCTCAAGGCACAGGTTGCAGCCTTAACGGATTACATACAGCAATGGTCCTCAGTGGACAACTTGCCCACTATATCCACGGCTGCGCCTCAGTTGCTTTCCAAAGAGAAAATCAACAAGATGGAAAGAAGAAAGAACTTGGAGAAGACCACAGAGGACTGATTCCGACAAGTCTCATACGTTAGGAACATGGGAATTAGCTGGGCTATGCGAATAGCCAACAAGTTCTTGGACTTGATGCAATCTCTGGAGAGCATGAAGAGGCTCTGCACCAACTTCCTCGTGACCTACGACTCCACCTTCCCAAGGATCGAAGATATCCTTCAATTGCCTGAAGCCACGTGGCAGAAGAAACTCGCATTTAAGAAAGAAGATCACTAGCTAATGGATATATGGCGCAGAGACTTCCACAACCGGAAGGAGAGGTTGGAGCAAATCTTGAGCAGGGTGGATCCTGATATTGAGTGGATCAAGGAAATCCAGGCAGAATATTCCCGATATCTTAAGCTAATGACGGATTATGATATGCCCATTGTGCAAATGGATCCGGAGAAGATAAAACCTTACTTCCAGGAGAAGATGAAGGATGGGATGGCTGGAGAAATCACAACGGAGTTCCCGAATTTTGATGCATGTGCCTTCGACTAATCAAAGCTGTTCAAAGACTAGGGCTCAAAGTATGATGAAGATTGGAAAAGGCTGGAAGAAAATGCAAAGGAGTGGAGCTACCAGGCGCTGCGATGCGAAGTCATCGAAATAGACAAACTTCAGGAGGTCGTCCTCAAGTTCATTGAATACACAGCCTCCAAGGGACAGGAAGACAGCCCTGCCAAAGATGAAGAACTTTATGAAGAGTAGCTATAGCAAAACAACATTCTGCTAAAAGACAAAAGAGCTATAGTGCCATCAGCTAGATGACAAAATAGGGAAAATACAAGGAATGTATTTTTAAATTGTGAGATATTGGGGGGTAGGTGAAACCCTATTTTGTAATGAATCTTGGCCACACAATAAGAATGAATCTTGGCCATTCATTTGAATTTTGGAAAACTATAAATAGGGCTCCCCTCTCTTTTGCAAAGAGAGAGTTGAGTTGTAAAGACATGCTGCAGAAATTTATAAGGAAAATGCATTGACTTGGTGTATTTTCTTAGTTTCTCTCATGTTACTTGATTCAGTCTCCAATATTAGATGTTTGCTTAGGTTTTATTGTTGTTCTAGTTAGCTATTTTCTTTCTTTGGGTAGATTTTAGAAATGCTGTTGGGTGATTATGAAAATTCCTGCCATGTTGATGATTTCTTTGTCCATACTTTTTGCTATTTGCTGATGGTAGATAGCTGTGCAAAGTTAGCCTGGACTTGATTTCAAAACTACTCCAAACATTTATCTTTGATTCATGCATGTATGTGGTGGATGAAGGATAAAATATCTGCAGACCTTAGAAGATAGCACAATTTCCATGATATTGTGAAACTCTTGGTTAAGTGAGATATTGTTTTGAGAAATTGTCCATTGCAGGAACTCCATTGTTACTATTCATAACTAGTTGCAGAATTAGGAATTTTCCCTCTTCCTTGCCTTCTTTTCTTTTTTTTAATGACTGACGTATGCTAAGGTTCATTGCACATTGTAAAGCCAAATCCAACAACAAAATGGAGTCCAAGATTGTTGTTTGAACCTACAGTCAATGCATGACAGCTTTCCATCCTATGAACTCCATTTCAAGATTCAGCTTCCACGCTTTGTACCATGCTTTGTATTTCCTGTGTAAGACCGCCTTGTGATTCCAGCAAATCACATCAAACTACTGAGGTATCTTAGCACTGTCAAGACCTGACATCCGAGAGACATTGGGATAGTGTTCTGCTATCTGATTGTGGAAGATTGTCTTTCAAGAGAGGTAGTGCACCTACACACTGCCTGTGTTGAGAAGTGCATAAAAACACCATCAACAGAACTAGCGCTAGAAGGAGGGACATGGTGGAAATACCAAGTTAAGGGTTAAAAGTGAAGTTGGATCGAATCAGATCATTCTCCCTGGAAAGATTTCAAAGAGTTCTACGGTCAACGCCAAACAAGGTAGAATTTGAAGAATTGCAGCCTCCTACGAGGGAAAAGTGAACTCAAGGAAGTAGTGTTGCCTCTTCCTCTTCCTCCATTCCAACCACCTCCATTCCACCCTCACCTTCATTTGGCTGGTCTTTGTCTTCCACCCAACCATCTCAAACTGCATTTGCACCTCCTATCTCTGGCAGCCAGGGGATTGCTCCTCTCCCGGCCTTTCCAGCCCAAGGCATAGTCCAGTCAGCCGTAGCTCAAGTGCAGTCTTAGATTGCTGTTGTATTGCAAATATAGCCCCAAATTCTTATTTTCCAACAGCAAGCACCACCTCCGCCACCCTCCATGGCTTGGTTATCACATAACCCTTCGCCGATACATTTCGCTGCTTATAATGATATGCCCAAGAATCTGGAGGGCTTTTGTTCAAAGTTTCATCCATGCGACCTACAAAGAACAGCTGAGGAGCATATCAAAATATTCGAGACAACGATCACCAAAATGCAAGTTGACCATGAGGACGTTGCATGCCGCCTCTTTCCGCATTCGTTGGGGGAAGAGGCCTTCTATTGGTACATCAATTTACCGAGAGGATCCATCACCTCATGGAATCTGATGAAGAACGCCTTCCTATAGAAATACAAGATCCCCATCAGCCCTTTGGAGCTTTACCAACAGTTCATGTCCGTCAGAAGGGAAGTCAACGAACCTATTGACTCCTTCAACGACCGCTTCGATCGGGCCTATACAAGGCTTCAGGACCCGTACCTCCATAATGATGTGGCGGCTCTCCTAGTCTATTATGCGGCGCTAGACAACCTCACATCGGCCTTGGTGAAAAAGATGCACCCACCGCTCACTACCCTGGTGACCGCCTATGCGGAAGCCGTTGTCACTAGTGCAGACTTGGGGAAGAATATCTCCGGCTTGCTGCCTTCTTTGGGGCTGGTAGCCCACCTAATGCAGATTCAGGGCCTTAATCAGGCGTTTGCTCATCAAACCCCTCTTATGAACCAAGTACCTCAATTGCCTATGGTACCACATCCAGGGTAGTCGTTGAATTATGCACCTCCCGCGCCTTCCTATTTGTAGCCTCAGTAGCAGTATAACTATTCCCAAGCTGCTACACAGCCGCAAGCGTATTCCTAATAGCCCCAGGTGCCATCGTACCTATCGGAACTAGATTTTTCTCTAGCCTATCAGAATCAACCGACAGCCCCACCCACTTTTCTCCAAAATCTAACACCATCACCTGGAAGCGCGACTGAGAAAGACAAGTTAGAGGAACTGACGAAAATGATCAAGAAAATGTCCACGGAAATGACGCACCTAAAGAACCAGAATAACCAGTTGCAGGCCTCCCAGCATAATTTTCAGGCCAACCTTAACCAGGACAACCGAGACAATAGGGACAATAGGGATAATCGAGAAGTAGGCACTTCCTCTAGGCAGAATTATGATAGGGGAAAAACGCCAATCAAAATGCAAAAATGAGACCTTCTCAAAGGCAGAATCACATGTGGAACATTAAGCCCAACAATGGTGGTGTCCCTATGCCTTTCGATCAATCGACAAGCAATGAAAAAATGACTAGCGAAGTATACCTTGCCGAGGCAGCTTTGTCCAGATGGTGTCAAATTCACAAGACTAGCAGACATTCCGAGTTGGATTGCCCTGAGTTCAGACAGCTGCTGAAATCTTCCAGGTTGAGGTGCAAAACACAGTGGACAATGCCAGCTGTAGGGACATTGTCCCATCTAAGCCATACAATTCCTCATGTCTCGTGGTTAATCAATCGCCGTTCCCGCGGGATGACCACAACAAGCCTGAAGTCGAGCCTGTTCCTATTGGGGGTGAGGAAGCGCAAGAGGTAAGTAATGAACAGACTTTGGCTTAGCTCTTTGATTCAGTAGATAATGGTCCGGTAGATGAAGAAGAACCATTTGTAGATGAGGTCCACATGTTCCATCAACGATCGACTCCCTACTTCCTTAGGAATAGACAGGCGGGTGGACCCTTTACAACTTCTACCACACCAAGCAATTTTGCCACTCCGCCTGATCCTAATGCCAGCAATAACCCTGAGCTTCCTCACATACCTTCCCAATATCTCAACAAGAACGGATCTCAAAACTAGGCACAAAATCAGCCTCGGGGTCAATCCCAAAATCCATCTAATCAAATGAAGGTCCAACCTCCTAGTTCTGCCATAGGCCAAGCTTTTAGCTCAAAAATTAAGCAAATGGGTGAATATGTAGCAGAAGAGTTCAAGAAGGTAAAAATCAGCTTATCAGCCTTCGAATTACTCAAAGTCCCTGCTGTAAGGCATGCATTCTTTAGGGTTCTTAATAGGACTCCATCTTCTAGTACAACACAAGAAACACTAGCTAAGAGGGTTACCTTTGAAGAGCCCAGGAAAGAACCAGAGATACAGGATAATACCGGGAAAAGAAAGGATGTTTCCGTAAATCAATCGGCAAGTAAACAAATTGAAAAGGAGCTAGAAAAAGACTAATAGGCAGCTTTCCAAGGACCAACTGTTTAGGAAAACCAGGGATATAGACAATGATAAGAACAAAGGTCAGATAGCTCACATGGATATGCCTACGGGCATCTTCTAGGGGAGACCGGAAACTCCCCCTTTCCTGACCACCATTAGGGTCTTTGGGAAGAACCTGCATAACTGTCTGCTCGATTCAGGAGCATCTGCCAATGTCATGCCCTTGGCTATTTGCAAGGCTCTTGGCATCACCCTCACGCCTTCAAAGAGGAAGGTGACCCAGCTGGACAAAACAGAGATCAACATCGTGGATGAAATAAACTGTATCCCGATGCAGATTGTTATAGACCCACGGATACAACAGGTCATTGACATTCAAGTGGCTGAAATTCCCAATGCATATGGAATCATCTTGGGAAGGGAATTCACCAAGGCACTAAATGGATATACCGCCACAGACCTTTCTCACATGTGGCTACCATGGAAGGGGCTGCCAAATCAAATCCGTATTAACCATGAACCCCGTATGAAGTACATGATCACGGAGTACAATAATCTCAACGATGTGTTGTTCACTGAGACTGACCTGGGGAATTACCACCCTTTCGCCCACCAAAATGAGGTCGAGTTTTAGAAGGAATGTGCAGATGAAGTGTTGCTGGTGTTGTGTAGTCCTTCAACTGATTCTACACGAATGCCCCCAGACATAGAAGTGTCGATAGAAGCCAATGATGAGCCTGATAAGGGGGACGATTGGGGACTACTCAGTGGTTTCCAGGAATTCATGAAAAAATGCGCAAGGGATCAGCTTAGTCTAAGGGTCTGAATGAATTTACAAGATCTTCTATTGTCGAACTGGTGCAGGGTTCACAATGTTGCACACTCTGAGTTTGATTGATGCTTGTGTCAAGAAGCAGTGGCGCATGTTAGAAAATTAGCTGCTCCTCAGATAGAAATGCCAAAGGAGGCGCCAATAGAACCACCTGTTGATCAATACATTGAATCAGAGAATTCCCCTAAGATCACAGGACTAGCCTCCCAGCTAAAAGGGAACAGAAGCCTAATCGGACCCGAAGAAAAAGAATCTTCCGCGTGCTGGACGCTCTGATTTGATGGATCAAAGTCCAGGAAAGGAGTTGGAGCTGGGTTTGAACTCATCAACCTAATGGGTAAGACATTTCTCACTACCCACAGATTGCAGTTCTATTGCACCAACAATGTAGTGGAATATGAGGCCTTAGTCCTTGGCCTTCTTATGACCTTGAAGAAAAATGTAAAAGCGCTGCAAGTTTTTGGGGATTCCGAGCTTGTAGTTAAATAGGTCAAGAAGTTGTATTCTTGTCATGATCAGAGACTTACAAACTATAGGCATTGGGTTTGGGATCTCTTGGAGGGCTTAGATGCATTCAATATACAATTGATCCCTCATGCTCAGAATCGTACAGCTGATGCCTTGGCTCTGGCAGCCTGCACCCTACAACCCCTCTCTATGTCTGGGCTCAAAAAATTCACTGTTGAGCTAACATCCACACCATCGGTCCCAAATAATGTTACCCACCTGCAAGTCTTCAATGACGATAAACATATCCTTCAATTCATCACAAGTTTCGATGTCTTTGCAGCTCAAATAATTGATGAAGCTGATCCACAAGAGGTCGAACTGGATATAGAGGGGGTTATTAACCTCAAAACCAATACAATCCCCAGGGGTATGGTTCAGTTGGAACGTATATTTGACCTGGACCAGATCAGAGATCAGGATCAACAAATGAAAAAGGAGGCCATAAGCAACTAGTGCAATGCTCACAACCTTGGGACAGCCGAGGAGATCAGGAATATTTTCATCGGCAAGGTGTGCACACCAGAGGAAAGAAGAGGAATCACGGAGGCGTTGGGAAGGTACCATGATGTGGTGGCATGGAGCTATGAAGATTTAAAAACTTATGACACTTATGTCATTACACACACCATCCCTCTTAAGACAGAAATGAGGCCATTCCGCCAGTAGTAGTGCCCTATCAATGCCTTGCTGGAACTTGTCATTTACAAGGAGGTGCAAAAACTGCTCTCAGCCAGAATCATTTTTCCAGTCAGGCACTCCACATGGGTGGCCAATTTGGTCCGGTCAGAAAAAAGAATGGGGAGATTAGATTGTGTGTGGATTTTCGCAATCTGAACCACACCTCAGAGAAAGACAACTGTATACACCTAAAAATGGTCACATCATATTGTCTGGTAATTAATTAAATATTTTAAATATTTAATTAAAATCTTCGAATTCTATCTGTGTATAAATAAATTTAAATAATTTATTTATATTTCTTCATTCTTTTATTTTGATTAAATAAATAAGTTTATTTAATCATCTTTTTGTATTCATTTCTTAATTAATTAAATAAATATTACGATTTATTTATATTAATTATCATATAATCTTAGTTTGAATATTTTATTCAAATAAAGATTAAAATATTCTTCTTCTTCTAAATATCATTTATAATTAAATATTCCAAAATATTTAATTAATTCCTCTAATTCGATTTTAATATCTATTCATAATTAAATATTCCAAAATATTTAATTAATTCTTCTATTATTTCAAATTCTTCTAAAGTCTATTTCATTTAATTAATTCCTCTAATATTCCAAAATATTTAATTAATTCTTCTATTATTTCAAATTCTTCTAAAGTCTATTCATAATTAAATATTTCAAAATATTTAATTAATTCTTCTAATATTTCATATTCTTCTAAAGTTACATTATAATTAAATATTTCAAAATATTTAATTAAATCTTCCATAGTTTGTAAAATCAAAAATCAAAGTGCAATAAATGAAATTAAATAAATTTATTTATTTATTTAATTTGGGGATTATCTTCAACACCCGTGAAACAAACTGCCCAAACAAAAAATTTAATTTTCTCTGTTTCTGTGCAGGCTTGTTCCCGTGGGTTGAAGACATGAATCCATCCTTCTCTCCAACTTCTCAACCTCTTCCATCTTCTTCTCAACTTCTCCATCTCTCACCTTTCAATTCTACCAGACAATCTCACAGCCGTAGATTCTTGCCAGCTGGGATTGTGCCTGCAAAAATCTATAAATATGACTGTCGGGAACTCCAAATGATATAGAATTTTTAAGCAAGTAAATTATAGTCAAATTGTAAGCATTCATAGCATTCATAGAATTCACAGTACTTTCATAGCATAGAATCATAGTAATCATAGCATAGAATCATGACATCTTCCATTCACAGTCCCTGTGCATAATCTACAGCCCCTGTCCATATTCATATTCATAGCATATAGGATAGAATTTTCTTTTGCATAACTCATTCTACAGGTTGCTATTTGGAGGAGCTGAGCTTATATAATCTGAGAGAAAAAGCTTCAAAAGAAATCACTGTAGATAGAGGAAGATGGAATGCTTTTGAAAACTATCTTTATTTCTTTGTTTGAGTTTTCAGTATAATGTTTCATTTTGTGTTTTGTTTTCATTTAGATTACACCATATAAACATTAACACATTTTTGGCGCCCACCGTGGGGTTCTTGCCCCCTTTTTAATATCTTTTTGCAGGTTTCTTTTGATAGGTTACAGACAAAAATAGTGGAATAGCGCAGGAAACACGTCTTCAAGATTTCAATACCCAGTTTAGCGTATTTAAGGTCTTTTGCAGCGCCCGTGAAGTCTTTTACAGTGCCCATAAGGTCTTTTGCAGCGCCCGTAAAGATTGTTGCAGCGCCCTTGAAGTCTTTTGCAGTGCCCTTGAAGTCTTTTGCAGCGCTCATGATATGTATTGCAACGCTCTTAATTAGTTTTGCAGCGCTATTAATGAGTTTTGCAGTGCCCATAACTTCTGTTATAGCGCATTTCTATAAGTTGTAATTTGTAATGTTAAAACAGTTTAACTGATTCTGACGCAACCGTAGACAGTTAGTAAATTTTTAAAGATAAAATGAACCAATCCTAGGGTAGGCATTTAAGGTAAAATGAAGCAATCCTAGGGTAGTCATCTAAGGTAAAATAAAGCAATCATAGGGTAGACATTTAATTTAAAATGAAGCAATCCTAGGGTAGACACTTCATATTTCATTTTGGGCTTAAAAAGAATTTTTCTGTTTATGTGAAGCAACATCTTCACTTAGCTTAGAAAATTTTCATTTGGGGCTTAAAATACATTAGTGATTGCTTTGTTTTTGGTGATAGGCCTATGCTCTCCCCTTAACTGGGTGATCAAAATGCCAAACTCACCTATTTCCCTTCATGCAAATTTCCTGTTTTATTAATACTTCTTAGAAGGCCTGTCATAGTGGGAAAAAGTACTCACCTTACGGGAACGACCTAAGTGGGAACAACTAAAGCCAAGTTTTCCAACCCACTATAATCAAATGCGGATGGTTGATGAAAATCCCATTTGATGGTAGTGTGCATTGATAACCATCCCCAAAGCCTTTGTTCTAAAGGTAGGGAGGTCTCTCGAGGGAGTATATCATTTGCCGCACCGAATGGAAACTCTTACTAAGAACCTAGTGTAGTATCTTACCGAGTCAGTTTCCGAACATCACATTAATCACAGTGCAGGGGAGGGAAGAATCTACCCCCAAGATACTCACCATATAATTGCCAAGGATTTTTTGCTCAGGGGATCCGGTATCCATTTCCGTCACTCTGAGTATGCACCTGGAAAAGACAAAAACACGGGCGCCCTTTTGGGGGTGACATGGTTGTGTGAGTCGACGCAGTTTTAAGATTGGGCTGTTGATTACTATAATGACCTATTTGAGAATTAAGAGTGAGTCTGTTTGAAGTGCTTATCATGTGTAAAACCCGTTAAAACACTTTTTGAACAACATTTTGATTATACACTTGATGTTTAGCATAGGACTTAAGACAACCATTTTACAAATTGTTTGATGTGTTTTCAATACACTAATTCATATAAGATCATCCAAAACACTCATTATCACATTGATTAATCTCATGATACGAGATTGGAAATCCACAACGTATGTAAAGAAATCCATTTTCAAAAGGATTAAAAAGCCAAAGAAACCCCTCAACCACAAGAAACTATTGAAGAAACAACGATTCTTGTATCAAAGCTGAAAAGTTTTACTCAAATATAGAACATTTCTTCATAGGTATCATGATTGTGTTAGAGGTCTTTCAGATGATTATGCCATAGAACCTTTGTATTCACAAGCTTACTTTCAAAGAAGAGCCCTTTCTCAAAGGCATAACCATAATCAACGCATTCGTTTCAGTTATATTCCCCAACCTGCAATCGACTATTCTACTCGTCCAACTCAAATTTTACAATAGAGAACTTAGAATACATTAGGCATCCATCACAAAATCCATCCTTTTACAAAGCCATGATCAAAACTTCATAAAGTGCAAAATCATCATTTTCTTGATTTTTTGCTTACATTCCCGCTAACAGGATTTTCATCCTACCACTTAGGGAACAACACAAGCTAAAGATTAGAAATTTTGTGTAAATCATAGAATTTTCATTCTATCCTGATTTTCATATATATCACATAAATTGCGCTATTTCACTCTTTTGATCAAAAGCAAGTGGAACTTGGAATAAAACCTATGCCTGTCTTCACAAGATCTCAAAAACAAATGGAAAAAGATGAGGGAGAAACCACTACAAGTAAAATGGGAGACCATACTGAAAAAGAAGAAGAAACGTTTAATCTTGACGATTTAACAGAAGAAAAGCTTCAAGAAGCAGAACAAGATCCTCAATTCCATACTCTTATGGAAAAGATTTTAGAACGAAACAAAGAACGATACTTTCTTTCATTAGCTAATCAAGGAGCTAAGTTGCCTCACACTTTTGACATAGAAGGGATTAAACAAAGACCTGAAATCCCTCCTAATGACTTTAGTGCTCTTAATCAACAGATAAAAGAATTACAAGGGAAGATAAAAGAAATGAAAGGGGGTACAACAAAGAAATATGTTTTGGAAGACATATCTCCTTATCCATTTGATAGGAGTCTTCAAATGGTCCCATTTCCAAAACATTGCGAAATCCCTAAGTATGATAGGTATAATGGAAAAACTGATCCTATTGACCATGTGAGGGATTTCCGAAACATGAGTCTAGAATTTGCCTATGACGATACCTACTTGATGCGGTTATTTCCACGAAGTCTAGGTGTACAATCCATGGAGTGGCTTTCAAAAATCACTCCACCTATCAAAACTTTTGAGGAGTTAATAAATCAATTTATATCACAATACTCCTACAATATACAACACCAGATAACAATGCTTGATCTTTGTAAAGTGAAACAAAAAGTAGGAGAAACTTTTACTACATTTTTACAAAGGTGGAGAAGGTTATTTGCACGATATTCTCATCCTATTCCTGAAAAGGAAAAAATGGATATCTTTATCAATAGCCTTGATCCAGAATTAAGCTATAGGCTTAACCTTCATTGTCCTCATAACTTTGAAAAATTGATTGAAAACACAATCACCATTGAAGGGGCCTTGGTTAAAAGGGGAGTAATAACACTTGATAATCCAAGTACATCAAATCAAAACAACAACGATAAAACAAGGTTTTGGAACATAAACAAAAATGTTCTCAATGATGGTATAGTAGATGCAAATAATTTACGAACAAGACCATCTGTTTTCAATCTATCAAGTGTTCCACAAAACAATCAACAAGAAAATACAACTCAGCAAGGAAACAACAATCAACAAGGACAAACTTCCAAGCAAGAAACCATGACCAATCAAAATACCAATCAAAATCGTGGTAATTTCAATAATAATCTTGACAATACCCAAACATCAAATCCGTCCAGACCTTCATTTTTTTCAAATCGACGAAATTTTACCGCTTTGGGTCAATCTCTTGAGTCTTCTCTCAAGGAGCTTCTTGATAATAAGGTTATCACCTTACCACCACAAAGAGATTATGAGCCACGAGTCGAACCACCATCATGGAATGACTCGTATTATTGCAATTATCATCGATGTAAGGGTCATAGAACAAATAATTGTCAAGCTTTGAAAAATCTAGTACAAGATTTAATTGACAATGGCACCATTACAATCGAAGGGCATCATACCAATGACGATCATCAAGCATTTAAAGATCCTTTACCAAACTATCGTGTTGAAACGATACCTACAAAACATTCACACAATGCTGACAATGTAATACGTCACATCCATGCAGATGATCAACGGGTTAATGTTATCAAAATCAAGGGAAAACAAGAATATCAACAGGTTAATGTGACAACAAGAGGTCAAGAAAAAGTTGTTCTAAAAGGAAGTTCATCTAAAATAACTATTTCTCCTCCAAGTCAGTATAATCTTGTTGATCAATTGAGAAAAACATCAGCTCAAATATCTATCCTTGAACTTCTCAAAATATCCCCCATACACAGGAATATTTTAGAAGAAGCCCTTGTAAACACAACTGTTGATACTGATTTAGACTGATTTAGATGTAAACAGATTTCAAGCCATGGTGGGACATTTGTCTTCCCCCACTTGTCTTTCATTTTCTGATAAAGATGATGCTTCCATGACACATCCACATAATTCCTCGCTTTATCTTGAAGTCATGATTCATAAACATCGAATTAGACGTGTCTTAATAGATGGAGGAGCCGGTTTGAATATTTGTACCTTGAAGTTAATAAATGCCTTGGGAATTTCAGAAAATGAAATTGATCCACGAAGGAAAATAACTATCAAGGCATATGATGATGAAGAAAGAGCTTCTAAAGGATTAATATTGCTACCTATCAGAGTGGGACCTGTTGTGAAGAATACATTTTGTTAGGTTCTAGATCGAGATCTTTCTTATAACATACTTTTGGGTCGTACGTGGATTCATGATATGCAAGCAGTTCCATCAACATATCATCAATGTATCAAGTTTCCTTATGATGGACAAGAAATAACTATACAGGATGATTACAATAGTACCCAAACTTGTTCAAATCTTAGAGTAACTCAAGATGTCTTAGTACCACACAATAGGGAAGCTCTGGCTGTTTCATCTTCCAATCTACAAGTCCAATTGCAAGAATTGATAAAGAATCTTGATACTAGGCTGAAGTTTAAAGACAAAGGGGTAGGTGAATATTCACTATCTCTTTCTACCTTACCTCTTTCTTCGAGGTCACATGGGCAGCCTACCTTATCAAATCAAAAGATTGCAACAGCTTCTACATCTCAAGCTTCTGTGTCAATCACAAAGTTTGATGGAAAATTCATTAAAGCTAATACCACTGAAGAAGAAGCTGAAGATAGGGATATCCTAAATTGGCTATACAAAGATGAAGATGACTCTCTCTTACACATTAAGTTACCTAAAGAACAATATGGTAAGGGGTACGCTATCATGCAAAAGATGGGCTATGAAGGAAATGGTCCTATAGGGAAAAGAAGAGAAGGAATTGTGGAACCAATTCAACCTATTTCAAAGCATTCAAGTGATAAAACCGGACTTGGATATGGCAAAGATAAAGAAGACTCTACTTCGCAGCAAACACAGTCAACTCATGAAAGAGAATCAGTATTAGATAAATCTCATGAATCAGTTTTCCAATTGCAAAATAGTTCAGATACTGATTCTAATGAATATGAATGGGACACCATTTATAATGATGAATTTTGGAGAGACAAACAAGATGATATCATACACAAATACGCACCTGTTCTCATACAAGGAGAAGGCTCAAGGCCTCCACTTGATTTTGTTTTACAAAGCGATCATGACTCAAGTGAGGAAGAATCAGATTCTAGCGCGATTGACAATCAACAGGAGAATACCATCATAGACCTTGTCTACCATGAGGATGATAACCATATCATGACTTTGACAATTCAAGACCTTACCCAACCTAATGATCCTATGCCTTTAGTTTACCCAGAACTTATTGATTGGGACATTGACGCACCTATCCATATTCCTACATTCAGTAATGATGAGGACATCATAAATTTCCTTTCTTCCTCAAATGAAGAAAATAATTGTTTCATTCAAGAATCTCATACTCGTGATTTTGATAAGGAGGTTGTCAAGTCTCTTAGCTGCAAAATAAATGAAATAAAAGATGGATCTATTGGTGAAAACCGAAAAATGGCAGTGATAGATCAACAAAAGAGAAAAATAAAGAGCTTAATCCACGCTGAAAACTCTTCGAGGTAATCAGCATGAGAGAAAATTGACACTCTTCCCAAGTATTATCATGAAAGATCTTCTATTTTGATTGAACCAACAGAATCAATCAACATAAGTACACCAGAGCAGCCAAAAGTTTTGCAAATTGCAGCATCATTAACAGTTGAAGAAGTCCAGAAATTCATGCAATTCTTGAAGGATAATCAAAACTAACTTTGCTTGGTCATATGCTGATATGCTGTATTAGGAACCTAATTTGATAATGCATCACGATTATTAAACCCGACAAAGCCCGTGAAAGCAAAAACTCAAAAAATGCATCCACATGTCACGCTATTGGTCAAAGAAGAATTAAAGAAGCTTTTGATGTTGATCCATTCGAATCATTGATTATGCATCGGATTTCCAATATTGTACCTGGTTTCAAAGCCAGATGGAAGGATCAGAGTTTGTACAGATTTCAGAGATTTAAATAAAGCTTGTCCTAAAGATGATTTTCCTTTGCCCAACATAGACATGATTGTTGATTTAACTGCTGGTCATGCAATGTATTCATTAATGGATGGATTTTCAGGATACAACCAGATAAAAATTGCACCAGAGGATCAAGATAAAACATCGTTTACATGCCCTTGGGGTACCTATTGTTGGAATGTAATGCCATTTGGGTTAAAGAATGCTGGAGCTACTTATCAAAGAGCAATGACAACTATTTTTCATGATATGATGCATACATTCATGGAAGATTACGTTGATGATTTACTTGTCAAATCTCATACACGAGAAGAACACCTGGAAATCTTATCAAAAATCTTTATTAGAATGGAGAAGTTCAATGTTCGACTAAATCCAAAGAAATGTGTCTTCGGCGTTACATCTGGAAAACTCCTAGGATACATTGTTTCAGAAAAGGGTATAGAGGTTGATCCAGAAAAAGTGCAAGCTATAATGGACATGCCGCCACCACGAAATATCAGTCAACTTCAATCATTGCAAGGAAGATTACAGTCCATTAGAAGGTTTATAGCTCAACTGGCAGACAAAAGCTTGCCATTTACACATTTATTGCATAAAAATGTTCCATTCAAATGGGATGACAAATGTGAAACAACATTCAATCAGATCAAGCAGTATCTTACGCATCCACCAGTTTTAATTCCACCTATTCCAGGAGAGCCACTCATACTCTATATTTCAGCAACAGAAGTATCTTTGGGAGCTTTGCTAGCACAAGAAGATTCTACAGGTAAGGAAAGGGCCATTTATTATATCAGCAGAACTTTAACAAGACATGAGTTAAATTACAGTTTCATTGAAAAAGCTTGCCTTGCAGTGGTGTTTGCTTCTCAAAAGTGGCGACATTATATGTTGGCTCATACAGTTAAGCTGATAACAAAGATTGATCCATTAAAATACCTATTAAGCAAAGCTACTTTAACAGGAAGACTTGCAAAATGGGTAATGATCTTAAGTGAATTTGACATTCACTATGTAGATAGAAAAGCTATTAAAGGACAGGTCATTGCAGATCAGTTGGCTGAAGCACCTTTACAAGAGGAAAATCCAATGCACATTGAGTTTCCTGATGCAGATGTCTTCACAGCAACAATTCAGAAATCATGGACATTGTACTTTGATGGATCTTATACACAATATGGCTCGAGGGCAGGAATTCTTTTTGTTACACCTGAAGGACATACCATTTCACGATCATATCGATTGATGTTTCCTTGCACAAATAACATAGCTGAATATGAGGCATTGCTCATAGGATTGAAAATAGCTTTGGAATGGAAAATTACAGAGTTGGAAGTCTATGGTGATTCACAACTTGTCATTAATCAAATTAATGATGATTATCAAACCAAAGATGATAAGTTGTTACCTTACAAGAATATGGTGGATAATTACAAGCAGTATTTTGTGTTAATCAAGTTTTCACAAATATCAAGGATTGATAATAAAGCTGCGGATGCAATGGCTACCATTGCTTCCTTATTACAACTTTCAGAAGATCAAACTAAGTATGAATTCTTGGTATAACAATTGTTTTCTCCTGCCTATGATAATCCTGAAACCCAAGTCATATGTCATTTAACCGGTTCTGATTCACCTTTATATGGCAAGACTTATACCTATTTGAAAGATAATATCTTACCTTCAGATTTATCCCGCAACCAAAAATGGAATTTCATTTGCCAATCATCCTGTTATACCTTAATTGCTAATATCCTTTATCGACGTGGTCTTGATGGTACACTCCTTAGATGTCTTGAATGTGACGAATCTAAAAAATCCTTACAAGAGGTTCATGGTGGTATTTGTGGAACTCATTCGAGTGGTTTGACCTTAGCAAAGAAACTTGTCAGAATGGGATACTATTGGCCTACCATGGAGAAGGATTCTTTTACTTTTGTCAAGAAGTGTTCTAAATGTCAAGTTCACGGGAATCTTATTCATGCACCTGCACAGGAACTGCAATCTTTCACTCTGACATGGCCTTTTTCTCAGTGGGGACTTGATCTTGTTGGAAAAATTCACCCTTCATCGTCAAATGGGCATAAATTTATCATAACAGCTACAGAGTATTTTACAAAATGGATTGAAGTTGTTCCTCTAACAACAGTGACTGGTAAACAAATATCTTCATTTATCTTGAATTACATTATTTGTAGATATGGAATTCCTAGTTCTATAATTACTGATAATGGAAGGCCTTTTAAGAATCAGGATGTGGATGAACTTTGTGAAAGATTTCACATCCAACACAGATTTTCTACACCTTACTATCCACAGGGTAATGGTCAAGCAGAAGCTTCTAATAAAACCATCTTGAAGATATTGAGGAAGACAGTAAATGACGCTGGACATGACTGGCATGTTCAACTCAACCCAGCTTTGTGGGCATACAAAACCAGTATTCGCACACCAACAGGAGCTACACCATATGCTTTGGTCTATGGAGCAGAAGCAATCTTACCACTAGAGGTTGAAATACCTTCGCTTAGGGTCTCACTCAAGGGATTGATAAGTGACGAAGACTACAGGGTTTCTCGCCTCCAAGAGTTAGAATTGTTAGATGAAAGACGTCAACATGCAGCTGATCATTTGAAGGGTTATCAACAGATTATGTCTCGTAGTTACAATCATAGAGTTAAACCATAGACATTTCAAGTGGGTGACTTAGTATTGAGAGAAAATCCACACAATCAGCAAGACAGAGAAAAGAAAGGGAAATTTGAACCTAACTGGCTTGGTCCATTTGTTGTTATTGCAGCATACGGTTCTGGTGCATATCAGTTATCCACGTCAGAGGGGGACCTGTTTGAAGAACCGATCAATAGTATTCATCTGAAGAAGTTCTATGTTTAAAAAGTCCTGAAAAAATCATTAAAAAATCATAAAAAAGTCTTGAAAAAATAAAAAAAAATCATAAAAAGTCCTGAAAAAATAAAATAAAATCATAAAAAGTCCTAAAAAAAATTAAATTTTTTTTAGAAAAATCTTGAAAAAGTGCAATAAAGACAAATAGTGAAAACCTGACAAACAGGTGTTACTTGTGATTAAAATGGGCTCCTCCATTTATTAGTTTGTCTTGTTTTCATTTTCGGCATCATCCATCCATATCTATCATCTGTATATTCTTCATATCCATATCATACAGGGGAATCTTATGTTTCATCATGGCTTGATGAAATTTTGTACATATCCATACTCTTTAGATAGTGTTTACACTGGGGGCAAAACGCAGAAACATACAAACAAAAGAGGGGCAACGAGCTTTCAGAACATCACAAACAGACAAATGACTGTTTGACAAAGCACAACATGCATTGACACATCAAATCAATCACAATACCAAATTGATCACCTAATACCCGTTGTCATCAGAAACAACATGATCCGAACGACTATCGAAATGAGAACATCAAATGATGATAATCAAAATTGGATGATCTTAATTTGAATAATGTTTGAAATATTTTAAACAAGATTTGAATGGTTGTTTGATTTTCTATCATATCTCTGGAGCAATTCAATGGTGTACTGAACTAGAAAAGCAAGGAAGGAGTATGATTTTTATTTGTCTACTGTTTGCGAGGAAATCATTAGTACTATGCCAATTGGTCGCGAGACATGCTCTATTATAGATCATGGATGACATTTCAGAATTTGCATGGGAAAAGGATTAACTCTTATCTGTTTATGCAAGCAATACTCAGGTCATTTCGGTTTAATTATACCTAGATGCTTGTATTAACTTGCTATATTAAAAATCATGAAAGCAATACTCAGGTCATCACTGGTGCTAACATACCCTTTGATGCTTGTATTAACTTTCAACATTTCAAAGCTCTATGATGATACCAAAAAGCATGAATAAGTTCTCCAAATGGCAATATTGTATGGATGTCCTGCATGGTTAGTATAGATTGCATTCATGTTAGAAACTGCATTTTGCATTCATAAATTTTCCAAAAAGCTAGCAAGGAATCAAATGGTTATATCTTTTTGAAAATATGACTGAGTATATTTTGACATTCACAAAAACATCATTTCATACATTTTTCATATTTGCATCAGAAAATCAGAAAATCAAAGTATACATCATAACCATATACATTCATTCATCAAATAAATTTCATCTCATAAAATCATGTATATAAATATCATAAATCATGAAATCATCATATCATACACGTCATATAGACACATCATATATCATCATAAATCATCGTTGCATTTCATATATCTCAAAAATGAATGTCAAAATGTACAAGGATGTCAACTACAAATGATATAATATCATCAAAAATGAGATCATCTCACGGTGTATACAAAATGTCTCAACAAAAAATCATGAAAATATCATATACAATGCACTAGGCAGTGCTATCCTCTGATGGAGCTGGCCTAGGACTTGTACCACCTGCCCCTGATGGACCTACTCTGCCTGTCCCTGATGGTCCTCCTGGAGGTAATGGCTGTGTCACACCCCTGCTAGTAGTACGAGACCGACCATGAGTAGACTGTGACTGAGCATAACTCTCTCTCCGCTCAGCTGGAACTGCATCGTGATATCTAGTCCGGTAAAACTCTGCCTCTCGGGTGGCTCTGGTAACCTCTCTCATCATATCACCAGTCAAGGTGCTAGCTGCTACTCTCTATAGGCTATCTGCCAAGGCAATGGCCTGCTCACCCCGCTGTCTAGCTGTGTCCCTCTCAGCAGTAACCGAAGTCAACTGTCCCTGCAACTATGAAATCAAAGTCTGTGCCTGTGCTAACTAGGTCTGCAAACTCTGTACTGTACTCTGTAAAGTGGATAGCTGACCTGATACCGTCGGATCTACTAAAGGAGATGGGTCTGTATGTCACATCTGAGGTCCACCTCTACCACCTCTGCCACCTCTCCTACCACCTCTACTACCTCTGCCACCTCTCCTGCCACCTCTATCTCCACCCCTACCATCACCACCATCATCTCCCTCTGAGTCGTCATCTCCACCACTCTCATCATCATCACTGTCCTCTGAATCATCACCCTCTAAAGCCGAATCTCTCTGTCGATGTCTCTATGCAATAATAGGAGCAATAGCCTCATCAGGATCAAACATACGTGGTGCTGGATGCTCTAGGACATACTGATAATACTCTGGTGTTGTCCCTGCATCAAGGACATCCACTCGGTAATCCCACATCTGTGCTCCCAGACTGGTAAACTCTGCCACCACTGTCTCATATGAAATCCGTGGACCCCACACTGCAAGCTCTGGCTGTCGCCGTGCATAAATCGAACAACCCACAGGCATACCTTGAATCTGACCAAACTGTCGACATACTCGCCCAACAAGAAATCTCTTAATGATCCATGTAGTCCGCCCAATCAAAAGTCTGGAAGTACATACAAATGCCATCTCCCTCGCATCCTCTGGCCATGGCTCACAATCTAAATACGGTCTCCAGCATACTGTATCCAGACTATCCAATAACCGCTGCCAATGCACTAGTTTGCCTAGTCTCGGCTGAGCAATAATGTGAGCATATCTCCATCTGTATGCTCAACCAGCTGGTCAATGTCCTCGAGTCAATGGACGTAAAACAGCAAAGTGCTCCCATGCCCATATCTGTAATAATGAGCACCCAACAACAAAACTCCAGCCTCTACCATATACAATATGATGTAACTCATCATATAAATGGGCTAGCATGCATGTACCCCATGCATACCGTGTCCCCTGCATCACCATACTCTCCAAAACACAACCCCATCCGATCGCAAACCCCTTCGACCTATGGTCGGGGCACAACACACCTCCAATAAATCCTGCAAGTACAGCTGGTAGCGGCGGGTATGTATCTGTAATCTCGCCCCATGGGATGAAGTATCCAGCGATCTGATCATCTCAAAAAATCCTCCTCAAAGAATCAGTGCCTCCAGCCTCTCGGCTATCAAAAACAACTATCTCTCCCATCATTGGGATCCGTAAGATGCGATATACGTCCTCAGGGGTCACTGTAATCTCGCCCGTCGGTAAATGAAATGTGTTGGTGTCACTATGCTACTGCTTAGCAAGAGCTGTCAATAGAGCCCTGTTGAGGCGAACCTCAGGCATGTCAAGTAATGCACTCAATCCACACGCATCAATCACATCTCTATCTGACTGTAACAAATGTGGAATCAATGTCCATGTGCTCGGAAATGTCTCTCGTAACTGCAAAACACCTAATCTCTCATGTTGACATATCATCAAAACAACATCAATATCAAATCATCATAACGTATCACTCCAAAACTGAACATCAAATTATTTGTTTTTCATCATCATTATGAAATACGAATAATATCAAAATCATGTTTGTTTTTAACAACCTTAGAAGCAAACAAATCAATCAAACTATTTGTTTTTTATCATCATGGAAAGCAAATAAGCAACATCACGTTTCTTTCTAACAACTTTAGAAGAAAACTTATCTGTCCTATTTTTTTTTAACAACTTTAAAAGCAAATCTATCAACTTTTATTTGTTTTCCAACAACTTTGGGAACAAATTTATCAGGTCACAACAACATATGATTAAAGGCACTACAAAATTGGTTAAATGCGCTATAAAATTCATCATCGGCGCTATAGAATTAATCGCGCTACAGAACTCATCAAAAGCGCTACGAAAACTATCATATGCGCTATAGAAATAAAGGTGCTACGAAAAACATTAAGGGCGCTACGAAATCAATCATCGGCGCTACGAAATCAATTGCGCTACGAAATCAATCAAAAGCGCTACGAAAACTATCATATGCGCTACGGAATTGAATGCGCTACGAAAAATATCATATGCGCTACGAAAAGTCTTAAGAGCGCTAAAACACCCTTTTCTACATCAAAACATGGAAAAACGTGCACTACACGGAAAATTTTTGAAAAGCAGGAGATTTACGGGATACATACCGGAGGTCCATAGTGTGCTGGCCGCTGATGTCGTCGGATACGCTCGAAACGGTGCTGGTGAACAAGAAGTGCCATAATTATCAAGTCAGAGCTCAAAATTTGCAAATTCTATTAGGTTAAAATTGAAAATGACATGGAAAATGACATTTTTAACCTATATAATGGTAAAATTGGGGCATTTTATCACATTTTAACATAGCAGGGGCAATTTCTTCATCAATTTTTCATTTCACATCTTTCCGGGTCAATTTTCTTCATCATTATTTTCAAACGATGAATCGACATCTTCAAAATCATAAAAATCAAAAAAATTCAAAAAAAATTTAAAAAAAAATTCATAAAAATTCAAAATATTATCGATTCATCGTTTGCGGGGGCATATACCTATTAACATTTCGACAGTCAACATTTGGGGAAAATTTCAAAATTCTTTGAAGTAATGCGTAAAACACATCACTTCAAAGAGGGGCGTATACACCTAAAAATGGTCACATCATATTACCGGTAATTAATTAAATATTTTTAATATTTAATTAAAATTTATCTCCGTATAAATAAATTTAAATAATTTATTTATATTTCTTCATTCTTTTATTTTGATTAAATAAATAAGTTTATTTAATCATCTTTTCATATTCATTTCTTAATTAATTAAATAAATATTACGATTTATTTATATTAATTATCATATAATCTTAATTTGAATATTTTATTCAAATAAAGATTAAAATATTCTTCTTTTCTTCTAAATATCATTTATAATTAAATATTCCAAAATATTTAATTAATTCCTCTAATTCGATTTTAATATCTATTCATAATTAAATATTCCAAAATATTTAATTAATTCTTCTATTATTTCAAATTCTTCTAAAGTCTATTCATAATTAAATATTCCAAAATATTTAATTAATTCTTCTATTATTTCAAATTCTTCTAAAGTCTATTCATAATTAAATATTTCAAAATATTTAATTAATTCTTCTAATATTTCATATTCTTCTAAAGTTACATTATAATTAAATATTTCAAAATATTTAATTAAATCTTCCATAGTTTGTAAAATCAAAAATCAAAGTGCAATAAATGAAATTAAATAAATTTATTTATTTATTTAATTTGGGGATTATCTTCAACACCCGTGAAACAAACTGCCCAAACAGAAAATTTAATTTTCTCTATTTCTGTGCAGGCTTGTTCCCGTGGGTTGAAGACATGAATCCATCCTTCTCTCCAACTTCTCAACTTCTTCCATCTTCTTCTCAATTTCTCCATCTCTCACCTTTCAATTCTACCAGACAATATCACAGCCGTAGATTCTTGCCAGCCGGGATTGTGCCTGCAAAAATCTATAAATATGACTGCCGGGAACTCCAAATGATATAGAAGTTTTAAGCAAGTAAATTATAGTCAAATTGTAAGCATTCATAGCATTCATAGAATTCACAGTACTTTCATAGCATAGAATCATAGTAATCATAGCATAGAATCATGACATCTTCCATTCACAGTCCCTGTGCATAATCTACAGCCCCTGTCCATATTCATATTCATAGCATATAGGATAGAATTTCCTTTTGCATAACTCATTCTACAGGTTGCTATTTGGAGGAGCTGAGCTTATACAATCTGAGAGCAAAAGCTTCAAAAGAAATCACTGTAGATAGAGGAAGATGGAATGCTTCTGAAAACTATCTTTATTTCTTTGTTTGAGTTTTTAGTATAATGTTTCATTTTGTGTTTTGTTTTCATTTAGATTACACCATATAAATATTAACACAACAACTATCCAGTACCTTCGTTAGATGAGGTGCTACAGATCATCAACAACTCCCAGATGATGTCTTTCCTCGACGGATACTCCGAGTACAACCAGGTAATGGTACAATATGAGGATTGTCACAAAACAGCATTCACCACTAAGTGGGGAACATTCGCATATAGAAGAATGCCTTTTGGTCTCATCAACGCCGGTGCCACTTTCCAACGCGCCATGGATATCGCCTTCAAGGACCTAATTGGAAAATGTATAATCATCTATATGAATGATTTAACCGTGTTTTCTAAAAGGTGGGGCAATCACGTCTCTGATTTATGCAAGGTATTTCAGAGGTGCAGGGAGTTTGGGGTTTCCCTTAACCCTAAGAAGTGCATTTTTAGAGTGACTAAAGGCAGATTGCTTGAGCATATCATCTCAAAACAGAGGATCTCCATACACCCCGAACGTATCAAGTCCTTACTCAAAATCCCGCCCCTAGGAAACAAGAAAGAATTAAAATCTTTCTTTGGAAAGATCAACTTCGTCCGAAAATTCATCACAAGTTTTGCAGAGATTGTTAAACCTCTCAATTCCATGCTCAAACAAGACGCCAAAGTTGAATGGACACCCAATGCCAAACAATCTTTCGAAGAAATCAAATGGGCCATCGCTAAGGCACCAATGTTAGTTAGCCCGGATTATCTGAAGCCATTCTACATCTACTCATTTGCTTCAGAGCATTCTTGTGCTAGCATGTTGACCCAGAAGGATGATGAAGGAAATGAGCATCTGATCACCTTTATGAGTGCTCCCCTCAAGGATGCTGAATTGCGATATCACAACATTAAGAAGTAGGCATATGCTCTCGTCAGAGGGGTGAAGAAATTTAGACACTATATCCTTCGCAACAAGGTGTTTTCCATTGTCCCCGACCCAACAGTAAAAACGCTGCTCATGTAAAATGAATTGGGCGAACGAAGAGCTAAATGGGTCACCCTGCTCCAAGAATATGACATGGAGATTCAACCGATGAAACTGGTGAGAGGACAGGCACTCACCTGCACAATTGCTGAAACAGTAGTAGAAGTTGGGCCCGAACTCACTGTGCAGCAGTACCAGCTTGAGGATGTCTCCTCGGGAGAGTGGTACCAAAATGTCGTCTACTATCTGCTGAATCATAAGTGTTTGTCGCACCTGTAAGGAGTCCAAAAGAGGGCCCTGAGATTGAAGAGCAATGGCTACATGTTGCAGGGTTCCATTCTCTACAAGAAGAATCATGAAGGCATTTATTTAAGATGCCTCAGCAAGGAAGAAGCAGATCGAGTCTTGAAAGAGTTCCACAATAAATTTGGCACAAGCCACGACTCTGGTTCTTCCACAACACATCATATATTGAGAGCAGGGTATTATTGGCCAACTATCTTCAAGGATGCCCATTGCCATGTTCGTTCATGTCACACATGTCATACCACTGCCACCAAGGAAAAGAATGTTGCTATCCCACTGCAGCCTGTGCTGGAGGTAAGGCCGTTTGCACAATGGGGTCTTGACTTCATCGGTTTGGTAAGCCCTCCATCATCTGTGGGACACAGGTACATTCTTATTGCTACTGATTACTGCACTAAGTGGACGGAAGCAATAGTATGTAAGCAATGCACAACTGAAGTAGTTACTAATTTCTTGGAAAGTTTCATTTTAAATCACTTTGGTTGTCCGTATGCTTTGGTATGTGATAATGGACCTGCGCTTGCTTCATTAAAATTTGCTAGTTGGGCATTTGACTATGGGATTGCCCTTAAATTATCATCTAATTACTACCCTCAGGGAAATGGCTTTGCCGAGTCTACAAATAAAAACTTGATTACTATGATCAAGAAGCTGCTAGATAGGAATCCCAAGGACTGGCATACCTAGCTCCGTTTCGCCCTTTGGGTTGATAGCACTCGCCACAAGGCTGCCCTTGGCGATTCCCCGTTCCACCTTGTTTATGGCCTAGAACCTATATTCCCCATCCATCTGAAGATTCCTACGCTTCAGTTCATTAACAATTTTTATGAAGGAGGAGATCGTAGGGAAGCTCGGCTAGCTGAGCTCTTGCATTTAGAGGAAGTCTGAAACCGTGCAATAGAAAATTTTGCCAAACATCAGGGCGTAGTTAAGAGATGGTTCGACTTTCGAGCCAAGATCAAGGCCTTTAGAATTTTAGATTTGGTCCTATATTGGGACAAGGCCCATGAAAAGAAAGGGGGACACAACAAATTCGAAAAGCTCTAGCTTGGCCGCTTTCAAATAGCTGAGATTTTGGGAGATAATGCCTTCCGCTTAAAAACCTTGACTGGTGAGAACGTCTCGTTGCTGGTCAATGGGCAGCACCTGAAGCATTACTTCTAGGCTTGAGCTCATTCGAGCTCTTCATTGTAAATATTTGTACATAGGTTAGGGTAGTTTGCTTTCTGGCTTGCTTGTGTTCTATTTGCGTCACTCTTTTGTTCCCTCCCTCCCGACAGTTTTGTTTCAAAAGTTGTTTCTTGCTCCTTTGCGGTGGTCGTGCTTGCTCGACAAGCGGTTCACTTTGTTGTCCATTCTTTGTGTTCTTTGGCTAAACATTCACTCTCGATTATCGGTCTTTGAAAGTTTCCCGCGAATGATTTCCTTGCTTGAACTCTGCTCAAAACTTGACCCTTGGCTGGAACTTCTTACACACATCTCAGATCTCGCACAAAGCACATAATAATCATTTCTAAAGGACCGTACCATGGTTGTTATGACACCCCAGCAAGTGAAAAATCTCAAGTCTGCTCCAGTGACCACTGCAGTCTCAAACCCATTGTAGGCTTCAATGCTTACCCGGTTGAACTAAATAATGAAAGAGAAGTGAAATATGAAAGCAAAAGAGAAAAAATAAATTATGAAAAAATGAAATAAATGACCGTATGGGTGTTAGGATAACTCTACCAGGGCTATGGACATCCAGCCAGTAGTAGAGCAATATCTGTGAGGTTGCAGCGACAACCCTGTCGGGGCTATGGACACCTGACTGGCAGCGGGGCAATGTCAAGGTTACTTTTGGTATTAGACGATTTATGTAGCTTGCTTGGTTGAACTGGTAACCCTGGTCACTATCCCAAGGAAAGGAATGAACTCACTACCCACACACTTCTGAGATGTCTTGTAAGCTGATCCAATTAAGGATCTCGTCCTCCTAGATTCATCTTTGGAAGCCACTTTTGGTTTGCAAAACTAGATATTTTGGGTCCTGAATGAATATTTATCCCTAGAACGCTCGGGAGCGTTCCCTAGCGGAGTCACCATTTGTTGTGCCCTTAGCACACATGCCCCATTCGGAATGGGGACCCTCTTTCTTTCGCCTTGTCGGGTCATTTTTGTCATCACCTCATTTTGCGTGCCTCCCTTTTTGATGTCACGGATGGTCGATGTTGCTTCAAAGTCCCATCATAAATCGACCATGCCTTCCCCTTTTAATTTTGCTGCATTCTGGTGCCTTGCGGAGTCCCTCTGGCAGTTTGGTTCTGCCAACGGCCCCGGGCCCTGCTGGGCCCAGCCATTCGGGATTCTCTTTCCGGGTTTTTGCGCTGGAACTGCTATTTCTGGCGGCGTCCACTCCACGTCCTTCCGGACCTCGGGGTCCGAATCCCCATCCGCCATTTGCAAAACTTGTCCAAATTTTTCGAGCAGCATCCCGCCCTCCGGGCCCTGAGCCCTGGAGTTCCTCTTCTGGGGTTCCGACCTTGTTTCACCATTCGTGGTGGCAAACTTCGAGTGGTGTCCTGCCCTCGGGTCCTGCTGCCATCTCCGCCGACCGAACTCTTTGAAGGTCCCTGACTACCGTCAGGCGTTCTAGGCCCAACCATCTGGAATTTCGTGATGGTTCCACCGTCCCTGACAGCGGATCTCTAGAGGCTTCCCGCCTCCCAGGCCCCGAACTGCTTCCCGCCGCCACTGTTCGACCGGCTGAAAACTTCAAACGGCCGCCGTGTTGCGCCTCCCCGGCCGCTAGGTCCTGGCTTTCTTGCCACTGTCGCCAACCTATTTTTTTTGAATCCACCAACCTTTTTTTGACCGTACCTGCAATAAATGCACGCATTCATGGCAGTTAGGCGTATAAAATACCCACACTGACTGATCATTTTCATCTTGCAAGATTGCAACGAATTGGAGAAACTGTCATCTGGAGCCCACCGTCTTCAGCATCGTCATGATCATCGCCCTCAGCATCATTCCTTCGACCGTAGGTGGATCCCACATCTCCCCACATATCGTGTTTGAGGTAGGCCATCTATTTGCCCGTCCCGAGCTTTGTTTCGTAATTTTGAGGGATTTAATTAAATGAACAATTATTAGGAGGGCATAAAATGATAGAACATCAAATTGCGCACCAAACCCACATGATAGAAAGTTGAGAAAACCTCTAGGATGTCCTCCTCACCGATCCAGAGTTTCTCCCTGCTGCGACCGTTCTTCGCGCAGGGAAAACGTCCACCTCGGGCCCGAGACCTGCCTTCGCCATCCAAATATAAACTTTGAACACCTACCGATGGCGACACCGCTCTCCGGGCCCGTGTCACCAGAATTCTCCGTTCAGAGTTTCGCTTGAATGTTGCCGTTTGAAATTGCAAACTCCCACCTGCCTCCCGGCTGCCGGATCCTGACTATCTCCTTGCCTAAACTTTGAAACTCAACACGTCTTGAGGGTCTCTCGGGCCTGGGACCCCGGGGTTCTGACTCCGGGGTTCCCTGGCTGTTTTGCCGTCTGCCGTGGCGAAACTCATCCGGCGTCCCAATTGCCGGGCTCTGCCTTCCCGTTTGCTTTTGTGTTTTGGAAATTTATCTCGCGACATCCTTTTGGTCCCCAGGCTCCGGTAGTTGGGTGTCCTTACTTTTTTTTCCGCCGATCTCATGGAAAACTCCTTCGTGTCGTCCATGCTCTGGATCCCACCTGCCTCCCCGCTGTTGGCTTGCTCTTCGCATTGACGGAGCTCCATCCTTTGCCCCTCCGGGCTCCGGGCGCCGGGTCTCCGCACCTCTTTTTCTGCCATCGTCACGACAATGCCTCTCCGTCCCTCTGGCCTCCGGGTTCCACCTTTCCATCCGTTGCCGAGGCGTAAACAAGGTTCAATGGCGGAGCCCTCTCCCAGTCTCGTTCTTGCTCCTCGCTGTCCGGACGACCGTCTGACCTCCGGGCCCCGATTCTTTTTCTGTCGTGGGATGCCAGCTAACTCTTAAATGACCTTCTGCTTGCTGGGCTTAGTGTCTCGGGATTCCCGTCCTCGCCCGCCGTTCCAAATAGAAAGTCCCTCCTGGTGTCCCGAACTCCGGGCTCTACCCTGCCGACCGCCGTTGAACTCAAATCGAAGTCTTGCCGTTGGGCCCTTTTCGCCGGACTTCCCCTCTCAGACTTTTGTCCGATGATTGCTGTCCCAAACGGCGAAGTTCGCTCGCCATCCCGGTGTCAGCGGCTCGAACCTTCGAAAATGAAATGACTTAACATCAGCCACCTTTTGGCCCTCCGGGCCCCGGACCCCGGAACTCCGTCTCCGGATTTCCGTCTACTGTCTACCGCTACAAACTACTACCTCCTGACAGCTTTCCGGCTTGAGACCTCCGAACTCTCCTAAATCCACCCAAACGAGCCCAAATCTGGAATCCAACTTTGACACACATCCTGGATTTTGGTCCTCTTCATCATGAGCCTCTTGAAATATTAAAATGTGACCAAGGAAAGTCTCTGGGGGCCTTCCGCCATGTTTTCCCTTCCAGACAGTATTCCTGCCAGGGAAGTCCGGCCCTCCGGGCCAATGCCTTTAATCAAAAATCATTAATGTCTTGAAATGAAAGTTCATAATATGCTTAGTTGATTATTTGAAATGAATATTGTTTTCGAGATATGGACTAACATGAATGCTTTCGTGACCCATTTTGCTAACTTCGTCCTTGCTTGCAGAATATATGGAATCAGGTGCAGGAACTTCAAGGGCATCCACCGAAGGGGACAAGGGGAAGAAGTTAGGAAGGACCCCTTGAGGGAAAGAAGACAAACATCAGATGAAGTACCAATTCCAGGGCGAGCCGCTCCACTCAAAGGTCACTACAGACTGGAAGGAAATCACAGACACCAACATTGGCTAGGTGGATATCGATGAATTCACGCAGAGGGTTAGGGTCAACCCAACAACAAAGAATTCCAGATTGATAAGGTAGAGTGGAATAGCTAAGGCAACCAGATTCCCTCCATCCCTCGTGGCACCTGAACTAGTCATGGCTTGCCGATAAGCCTACCAAACTGATACCAGAACAATTGTTGATAAGGAGGGAAACATTCTCGCAGACATGTCGCCAGAGGGGATCACCAAGACCTTCCAAATTCCCACATTCCAATAGATGGAAGTCCCTACCTTAGAGGAATTCCAGGCGGCATGGGACGATAACCCGACTAGATGCAAGAAGTCAATAAACCTATATTGGCTCAAAGAAAGACGGGGCAGTGCTGCGAAGGTTCCCCAGGAACTCTTCCGTAGCGATTTCCACGAGGATTACCATGACCTAGTAACCATGTTGAGCAGGGTTATGGGCCTTCCGACAGCCACCTACTTTCAGGAATGGATGGCCTATTTCATTGAGCAGATCCTGCGTGGAAACGAGGACGTCACGACAAAGGTTTCATTCTATTGGGGAGGAATAATAAGCAACTGCTTCCATGAGCAGTTTGTTAATGTAAAAAAGAGTTCCAAATTCTATATGACTTCCTACCTTGTATATTCCCTGGCGGATCAAAGATAGTACAACGGGTTGTTTGTGGCACCCGATCAGGGGCAGAAGCGAGGACTGAAACCTTTTGATAAATATCCACAGCTATAGTACCACAACTTCAAAAGAGACTACTACAAGGTTAATGATGCCTTCATTGGCCATATCATCAAGTTGATTGTCGGGGACTTCAAGAGGAGGGTCTCCCACAGTGCCAGGGAACTTTTGAAGCAATACACCTTCCTCTATATCCAGTACCCAAAGTTTACGTACATCCGCGCTCAGGGCTTCACTGAAAGGCCAAATAGGCTGCCCCGATACCCCAACGACAGAATCATCCTCTTGGAGCTCTCTCAGAAACTTCAGCACCTGCAGGCAATTTTCAGCAGCAAACATATAGCAGGGATCTCCTACCCCATGACCCTTGACCAGGGCATGTACCGATTACAGACTTCTCAATGTGCTAGTAACTCCGAGAAGGAGCTAAAGGAGTACCATTTCGGCCTACACACTGCTCGCCCACGGATGGACCCACATGGCCACGTCAAGAAGGCGCTGGGGTCAGCATATGCCCATCTCCATCACATTGAAGATTTCTGGGCCGACTGCCAAGATGACAAAGAAGTGCGCGCAAGGCACTACATTCCCCGTGCTGGACCAAGTTGAGGAGGATGAGTCCACAATCATGCATCCGAAGTACCATGTGGTTGCCAACCTGCCAATGCCATCGATTGACTGGGATGAAAAGGAGGTCGATGACCTGGACACCATAACCCAGCCAATCTTAACTCGTACCAAGGAGTGGATCGATGGGCAGGTGGCTCATTTAAAGTGGCAAGGAGTAGTCCTGACCTATGAGGGGCTCAAAAGCGAGCCGAGTGCCACAGAGCATGTTGCTGCCACCATGTCAACTGGCGGGACCTCCAAGTCTCCTCCCATCACAAGGCTCAGGAAAAGAAAAGGAACAAAGACCGAGCAGTCCCCAGACCCTAAGGCCCATGCAAAGAAAGAAACGAGAAGCTCATCCCACAAAAGGCTTAAACAGGTAGAAGGTGCGACAGAATTGCAGCCTCCCTTGGCTCTCTCTACCCCTCCTATTGCACCACCCACCTCCCTGGCTATGGTCACTGCATCCCTGCCAGCAGTGGACATTTCTGTCCATCTTGCCCCTTCGCCTCAAGCTGAGTCGGTAATAGTCATTGACTCCTCTTCTGGCATGACTACTCCCCCTTCTTCTGCTGCCATGTCGCCAATCACATCACTTCCTCTAGCAACAATAACCGTGCCCCTTCCCATTGCTGCAATGCCCAAGGCTCTTACAAGGCACATGCAGAGCCTTCCCCCTGAGCTCTCCCAGATCTTAATGGATCCAACTCTCTAGGCGGCCCTTTCCCAAGTCCTTGCAACTGCTCAACCTTCACAACTGCCGACAGAGCCGCCAGCTATGGAGGCCACAATGCTAATCTCAAAGGAGTTGGAGGAACGAGAGCAGGAGGCCTTGAAGTCTGTTGAGGAGGAGGCTGATGAGTATCATGAGCACCTAGAGTACAAACACCAAACCATCGATAGGGTGGTTTATGTGGAGGAGGAGACGAGCTCTTCCGAGAGTGGGGATGAGGAGGACGACTCTGATGCTAAGGTGATCATTCAGACTTTTGATGATGACCTTGAGGAGGGAATGGCACAATAGTTGAAGGACATTGGGACAGAAGCAGAAGGGTCACCACATGGTGAAGAAGGGTAGCCACCAGAAGAGAAATAGATAAAGGATTTGACTGAGGCTGAGACCCATGTTGTCAGAAGTCCCGAGGCTGAATGTACCGAGGAGAGGAAAGAAGAAGCAGCAAAAGAAGATACTCCCATCCAGCAACCATCCACTGAGCTACCTATCAGACGCCTCGTGTTCGTTCATGACTTTTATGAGTAGGGAGAGGATGCTACCAAAGAGAAAGGAGAATCTCTAAAAGAAAATGAAGCAGAAATCTTGGCATTAGCTGAGAAGGGCAAGGGTAGCCATGATTCACCGAAGGGGAAGTTTGTTGTGCCCGAATGGTTGGAGAAGCAACTTGAAAGAACGACCCCTATGCTGAAGGACCCAAGGGCGAGGCTGGAGGCCATCTTGGCTCGAGCCCAAATCACAACGAAGAAGGAAAAGAAGCCCAAGCTATGATCCAGAGTAATGATGGATGCTTCCAGCTCCCGAGCGGCACAAATTGCAATGCCCACCATGGGCCAAGCTGGGGTAAGCTATAACATCTCTACCATTGACTTGTGAACTGCAACCAAAGAGAAGAAGGTCGAGCACCTTGAGGAGTCAGTGGCCACAGTGGTGCACCTAATAAAACAAGATAAAATCTCAAAGGATGAGCTCAAGGCACAGGTTGTAGCCTTAACAGATTACATACAGCAATGGTCCTCAGTGGACAACCTGCCCACTACATCCACGACTGTGCCTCAGTTGCTTTCCAAAGAGAAAATCGACAAGATGGAAAGAAGAAAGAACTTGGAGAAGACCACAGAGGACTGGTTCCGACAAGTCTCATATGTCGGGAACATGGGAATTAGTCGGGCTGTGCGAATAGCCAACAAGTTCTTGGACTTGATGCAATCTCTGGAGAGCATGAAGAGGCTCTGCACCAACTTCCACGTGACCTACAACTCCACCTTCCCAAGGATCGAAGCTATCTTTCAATTTCCTGAAGCCACGTGGGAGAAGAAGCTCGCATTTAAGAAAGAAGATCACTGGCTGATGGATATATGGCGTAGAGACTTCGACAACCGTAAGGAGAGATTGGAGCAAATCTTGAGTAGGGTGGATCCTGATATTGAGTGGATCAAGGAAATTCGGGCGGAATGTGCCCGATATCTTAAGCTAATGACGGATTATGATATTCCCACTATGCAAATGGATCCGGAGAAGATAAAACCCTACTTCCAGGATAAGATGAAAGACGAGATGGCTGGAGAAATCACAACGGAGTTCCTGATTTTTGCTGCCTGCGCCTTCGACCAATCAGAGTTGTTCAGAGACTAGGGCTCAAAGTATGATAAAGAGTGGAAAAGGCTGGAAGAAAATACAAAGGAGTGGAGCTACCAGGCACTGCGATGCGAAGTCATCTAAATAGACAAACTCCAGGAGGTCGTTCTCAAGTTAATCGAATACACAACCTCCAAGGGATAGGAAGACAACCCTGTCAAAGATGAAGAACTTTCTGAAGAGTAGCTACAACAAAACAACATTCTGCTAAAAGACAAAAGAGCTACAGTGCCATCAGCTAGATAACAAAATAGGGAAAAGACAAGGAATGTATTTTTAAATTGTGAGATATTGGGGGGGTAGGTGAAACCCTATTTTGTAATGAATCTTGGCCACACAATAAGAATGAATCTTGGCCATTCATTTGACTTTTGGAAAACTATAAATAGGGCTCCCCTCTCTTTTGCAAAGAGAGAGTTGAGTTGTTGTAAAGACATGCTGCAGAAATTTATAAGGAAAATGCATTAACTTGGTGTATTTTCTTAGTTTCTCTCATGTTACTTGATTCAGTCTCCAATATTAGATGTTTGCTTAGGTTTTACTGCTATTCTAGCTAGCTGTTTTCTTTCTTTGGGTAGATTTTAGAAATGCTATTGGGTGATTATGAAAATTCTTGCCATGTTGATGATTTCTTTGTCCATACTTTTTGCTGTTTGTTGATGGTAGATAGCTGTGCAAAGTTAGCTTGAACTTTATTTCAAAGCTGCTCCAAACATTTATCTTTGATTCATGCATGTATGTGGTGGATGAAGGATAAAATATTTGTAGACCTGAGAAGATAGCACAATTTCCATGATACTGTGAAACTCCTAGTTAAGTGGGATATTGTTTTAAGAAATTGTCCATTGCAGGAACTCCATTGTTACTATTCATAGCTAGTTACAGACTTAGGAACTTTCCCTCTTCCTTGCCTTTTTTTTTTTTTTTAATGACTGACCTATGCTAAGGTTCATTGCACATTGTAAAGCCAAATCCAACAACAAAATGGAGTCCAATATTATTGTTTGAACCTATAGCCAATGCATGACAGCTTTCCATCCTATGAACTCCATTTCATGATTCAGCTTCCACGCTTTGTATCCATGCTTTGTATTTCCTGTGTAAGACCGCCTTGTGATTCCAGCAAATCACATCAAACTACTGAGGTATCTAATCACTGTCAAGACCTGACATCCGAGAGACCTTGGGATAGTGTTCTGCAATCCGATTGTGGAAGACTGTCTTTCAAGAGAGGTAGTGCACCTACGCACTGCCTGTGTTGAGAAGTGCATAAAAACACCATCAACAATAACATTATAGACATGTCGTCATTGATTGGTTGTGATATGAAAACCATGTTAATAGTCTATACTTGAATGATTACTCATGTCTCCTTGAAGTAGGAAGAGATTCTTTTCCCTAGGGTTGGGGATTATGATTGATTGTTACATCAATATTCAACAGTAGATTGAAAATTCATTTTTGGATTATGTTATTTTCTTATTTTTTGATTATGAGTCTATTCCCAATCACAAAATTCTTGATGAGGACTCACGTTTCAGAAACCCAAAGTCGTATTGAGAAGAGTACTTGTAGGTGTAGAAGTATGAACTCCTCTCAGGATAATGTCCAAATTATATACAAATGTAGTTAACATTGTAACATGTGAATATTTGAGTTATATTGAAAGATAGGTTTTATGATATGTTTATGATCACTTGATCATTACATCACTTTTGATTCAAACCCCAGGTTGGGAATAACCTATTTGGTTGGGTCGCTTACTTGATTATTAATTAAGAAAATAGGTTTGAAATAACCTATATGATCTAATTGATCATTTGATTGTTGATTATATCTTTGATTGAAGTCACTTATTGTTGAATATTACATTTTTTATTAAGTCACTTATTGATGAGCTTTACTCTTGAATGGAGTCATTTAATGATGAAATCATACTTTTGAAAAGAAGGCACTTAATGTTGTGATTATAATTTTTGTAATAGTCATTTAATGTTATGACATTATGATTACCCAAGGTGGTTAATTAGGTTATTCCTAGGGTTATGATAATCCATGGGAAATGGGATAACCTAGCTATAAACTATTATGTTTGCATGTATGATTAGTGTGGTTATGCATGGGGTTAGAGGAATCTATGGGAAAGGGTGTAACCTAGATAATTTGATTGTTATGGACTTGGATATTCTTGGGGTTAGGGTAATTCATGGTTAAGGGAATTACCTTGTTAGATATTTTATTATGTCATTGAACCTTAGAGTAAATGTGTATTATGTTTATGGTCAATATCAAATTGAGCTAAAGAGTGGGTGGACAAATTAATCTCACTCAAAGTACTAGGTGACAATTTTTTTGGCCAAAGTAGTGTAAGTTGCCACTATTTAAACTGTTAGCTCACTATGATCCATGATTGCATTCTAGGCAAGGAATTCATACATGTAGGTTGTAGCTATTGTATTGTAGCTCTAGATATGTAGGACACAACACTATGCTCATGAAGACCAGTATTATGAGGTTATCAAACCAATCTCTTCGTTGAAGGGTAGGTCCATCTTACTAGTTAGGTAGATGTGCGAGGGACCGTAGTAAGTTTGTGGTTGGAAAAAAAATTCTTGAGTGATGCTCCCTCATACAGTTGGCAGTTAGTATTTGAGGATGTATGCGTCAACATTGGGGTCAATTACAATGAATGCACCAAGGAATGGGGACATCTAGAATGTATGTGCCAATGTTGGGACATCTAGACCATTTGTATATCTATTTCATTAAGCTCATGGAAGCTATATATGTAAAAATGTACCTCTAATCTTATTAAGAGATTGTAAATGGAAAATTTTTATCTTTACATGAAGTTATGCATTAGATAATCATTACTTGGAATTATGTAATGTGCTTTATGAAAATGCAATGGAAATTTGAAATGGGATTAATTTTGAATATGCATTCTTTATTATTGAAATGTAGTGGAAGTTTGGAATTGGTTTTCTCTAAACGTGCATCTTGTTAATGAGTTAGAAAAGCAAAAAAATTATTGCTATATTTGTTCACACTTGGGTTAAAACATGGTGAAAATCAATGGGTAGATCAATGGGGTTGTGTAAAAAATATATTATTTATTATATTTAATAACTTCTATTGTAGCATATAATATGTAATAAGATATAAGTATAATATTAGTTTAAAAATGAATTTAATAATTTATATTATATATAATACAATATATAATGATACAATTTATATTATATCAAATATTATATATAATAATAAATACAATTATATCATATATAATTTAATTTTTATTATAAAAAATATATTATATATTAATTATGTATTATATTATATTTATATTCAATAATTTTTATTGTAGAATATAATATAATAAATTTATTGCCTGAACGGGTAGTAGAGTTGGCTTGGGTTGTGGGTTTGCTCCCCATTGGTCTCGGGTTCGACTCTGCTCTTTGGTTTAAGAGGTGGGCCTTCTTGCGGGTGGGGGATCTCACCCACAAGGGACTAGTCTTTCCCTAGCTTGCCTTAGGTACCCAAGGTATGGGCTACTAGGCTGGGTCGCAGGGATACCCCTGTACTATCAAAAAAATATACATAATAAATTTTTTAACTATAATATTATATTAATGATGTAGAATATTGTATTTTAAATTATATATATTGCAAGTTGCTATGAAAAGGGTGACTCTCATTTGATTAAATAAAAGAGAAAAGTACATATTATTACAAATGCATTTTGACTCTATTTGGGCTTATAGGTGTACAATGTTATCAGGCCGATAGTGAACTTTGTCATTCTTTCAATATTCATTTCATTGAATAAACCTTCATTGGAAATTATATGCTCTAAGAAAGGTTGTAGGTAATCTTGAAAAAGCATTTTCTATATAGATCCACAATAGCTGCATACCTCCTTTGTTTCTTCACCTTGTTGTTGACTATGAATATATTATATATTTAATATTATATTTATCATTTAATTATTATTATAGATTTAATACTATAACAATATAATTATAATGCATTATATTTTGTGCAATATAAATTATTAAATTATTTTAAAAACTATATTATACATATTTAATATAATATTACTAGGAATCACCTACAAAATCAAGAGAAATACAAATACATGTAGTTTATCCAATCCTTTCTACAAGGCATATATTAAGATCGTGTTTTATAACTTCTTCAAAATGTGTATCAATTGGAAGGATATACTTTGACAGGGCTCTCTACCAGTCAACAATGTCTGGAAAATAAATGACAATGGTACATAAGCTTATCGTTGCATGAATATTTTTGCATAGTTTGACACATGAAGACATATGTTGAATAGAGAGGTAATAATAAATAGTTTGCATGTATTGTATCGTGTTGTCAACAATTTCGACAATAAAAAATGGGTAGTTTTGTAAGAAAATATTACAAACCCCTTTTTTTTGATGAAAAAGATTGACGACTTAAAAAATTCAATTGTCTTGCATCGCACTTAGATGATGTGAATCATCGATCATTGCAGTCAAGTTGCCTCGATTCATAGAGGGAATGCATTTGACATAAAAATATATTTTAAGGGTTCTCATTAAAAATTTAAACAAATTCAAAATAGGAAAAAAATTTAAAAAACTTGAAGTATGAATAAAGATTTATAGATGAAAATTATGGTGAATATATATTAATAGAAATCAAAATTTTAAGAGTAAAAAGTATGGAAGGTTATTTGAGTGGAGTGTAGATACAAGAGATCAATTTTGTTAGTACAAGTAATAGGTTTGGGGATTTATTTAAACCTATAATGACAAGGCCTATGGTGGGGTTTCATTTTTCTTTAGTAGTTGTTAGAAGATGAAAAAACTTGGGTTTTGAGAAATGGAATCCAAAATGACTAAGTAGGGATCTCCTTCTTTCGAGGGTTGAATCCCAAGGAATTTTGAAAATACTTCTGTATATGCATAAAATTGGTCATATTTAATTATTCCTGACATTTAATTAAATATTTAATATTTAATTATTTCCTCTAAAATTCTTCTATACGTAATTAAATTTATTTAATTTAATTATAGTATTCATTCATCCCACCATAATTAAATAGATCTATTTTATTTAATTATTCCACATTCTACTTGATTAAATTAAATAAATACATTTTATTTATTTAAGTTAATTATCATCTTTTGAATTTAATTAAATATTTTTAATTAAATTTAAATATCTCTTTTCTTTCTATTTTAAAACTTTCCTCTAATTAATTAAATACTTTTATTTAATTAATTTCATTCTTTCAAATTTAATTAAATATTTTATTTAATTAAAGATTTTCTGCTTTCTTCAAATCATAATTAGATATTCTGTTTAATTATAAAATCTTTTGATTTCCTCAAAATCTTAAATATTTATTTATTTAAGAAAAAATCAACATGCACTCATAAATAAATAATTGAATTAGATAATTCATTATTTATCTGATCATAATCTTTCCATTCTTTTCTTCTAAAAAGATGATTTTTAAATCATCTCATCTTATCTCTTCCATTAAAATGGAAAAATCTAGCTTTATTCGTTTTCTTCTATTTTCTCTTCAATCTCATTTATCTTCAACCGTTTGATCTGTCAGGAATTATCATGGCCGTTGACCAAACCAGCCAATCAAACTCGTTCGAAAACTCTATAAAAGCATGTGCAAATCCAAGCCTTGGTTAATCATCCACATACACTCTGCATAATCGCTCACATATGCACACTTCGTATACTCATTTACATAGCCATATTTTCATCAGCCTTTGCATGCATATTAATTTTAATAGCATAGCAATATTTCTCATACTAGCATAGCTTTCTTGCATTTTGCATATTATGCATTTTTAGATTTCATCTCGTTCTTCATGCTGCCATTTTGGTGAGCTCTACCTGCTGATCTGAGAGCCATTTCAAAGCAACAAAACGCTGAAGTTAGAGGAGGATAAGACGGTTTCGAGAAGCTGCTGTTACGGTTTGCGTATTTCATTTTTCTTTTACAGCTTTTTCGATTTAATGTTTTATTAACATGTGTTTGAATTTTTATTTAGATTTGATCCAATTTTCTCACACACATTAATTTGGCGCCCACCGTGGGGCATTTGCCCCATTTTTAATATCTACTTGCAGGTTTTATTGATTTTTTTTTATGCAGATCTGACAATTTTTGGACAAAACTGCAAGTTTTACCAATTTCTTGCAAGTTTTACCAATTTCTTGATATCTTCTACACAGAAGCGAATTTTTCTACAATATTTTTACAAAGTCTTTGAAATCATCTCAAGAGGCTACAGTAAAAAAATTGAGAGTGTATCATTTTTTTTGTAAAAGTTATTATAATTTTATGTTTTTTCATAAAATTGGTTTTCTGAATGATAATCAGTGAATTTTTTTAATTTTTTTACATTTTCGAAAATCTCTTTAAATTCTAATGGGGGTCTATGTTTTACAGATTTAATTTTGAGGTCAATACAGTGCGAAAAAAATCCAATCTTCATTTTCTGTGTGATTTCCATAAATCCGCGTTTCTGAGAGAAAAACAGAGAATCTTTCTGACTTCTTTACATTTCTGGAAAGCTCTCAGAAAATTAATGGGGATCTCTTCTTTGAGTTTTCATTTTTTAGATCAATAAAATTGTCAAAAACTGAAATATAATTCGGCTATGCCAAAAAAAAAAAACATGTCTCTAAAATTGCAATTTGTTTTGATGAGTTTATTTAGTTTTTTTTTTTGGCTGCATTATAATCATTTTTTTTTATCTTGTAGGTGAATCACACGGAGCTGGAAAAGCATTGGGATCAATTAGCACCTTTGAAGATTCCTACAGCGCCTCAGACGTCTGTTATAGCACACTTTTGATAAAGGTTGCAAATTGTAATTTGTAATTTAATTTGACTGAATCCGACGCAACCGCGGACAGTAATAACTTTAAAAGAATGAAGCAATCCTAGGGTAGTCACATCTGGATAAAAAGAAGCAATCTAGGATAGTCACCAAACATTTGAATCTTGCAGTTAAAATTGAACAATCTATTTTTGGTGAAGCAATATCTTCACCTAGATTAGCTCATCGTTATTTGGGTTTTAAAAAGAACATTTGCTTGCTGTGATTGTGGTAATAAGTCTATGCTCTCCCCTTAACTGGGTGATTAGAATACCAGACTTGCCTTTTAAATTCATGCAATGTTATTTTTCTTTTCAATTACATCCTTTAGAGAGCCTGCCGTAGTGGGAAAAAGTACTCACCCTACGGGAACGACTCAAGTGGGTTCAAGCCAAAGCCAGGCTATTCCGCCCCACTATAAAATTTAAAGCGAATTTGGGGAAACCCTCTTTTTCCGGTAGTGTGCAAGATAACCATCCCCAAAGCCTTTGTTCTAAAGGTTGGGAGGTCTCCTGAGGGAGTTTATTATTGCCGCACCGAACGGAAATCCTTACTACGAACCTAGTGTAGTGGCCAGCCGAGTCAGTTGCCAAACATTCTGATAATCACAGTGCAAGGGGAGGGAAGAATCTGCCCCCAAGATACTCACCATATAACTGCCAAGGACCGTTTGCTCAGGGGACCCGGTATCCACTTCCGTAACTCTGAGTACGTGCTTGGAAAAGACAAAAACACGGGCGCCCCTTCGGGGGTGACACGGCTGTGTGAGTCGACACAGTTCTAAGATGTGGGCTGTTGATTACTAGAACGACCTACTTGAGCACTTAAGAGTGAGTCTGTCTGAACTGTCTTTCATGTGCAAAAACCTGTGAAAACATTTGATGAAAAACATTTTTTGATCAAACACTTCATGTTAGTATAGTGCTTTAAGGAACAACTATTTTCAAAAATGTTTGTTGTGTCTTCCATTACATTAATTTAGATAAAGAGATCATTCAAAAGAAACATGAAGAACAACAACTGAAAGCCACTTAAGAGTTTTTGTCATATCATTGCTTCAAAAACATTTCCAAATACCTTTCTCCATGCTTAGGGATTGGAAGTCAACAAAGTTTCCCAAGAAATCAGTTTCCAAGAGATCAAAAAACCTAAGAAACCCTTAGGATACAAGAAAACACTGCAAAAGAGGAAATTCTTATACAAAAGTCGACAAGTCTTGCTTCACTATCGAGGATTTCTTCACAGATATCAGGATTTTGTTAGAGGATTCACTGATGAATATGCTGTAAATCCCTTAGATTCTCGAGCTTATTATCAAAGAAGAGCTTTATCACAACAGCATAATCATAACCAACCTCTTGAATTTGACAACATACCACAACCTTCCATAGAGTATCCTTCACATCCCAATCAAATCCTTCATTAATTTTGGAACCTTTCTTCAAAAACAAAGATCAAAACTTTAAGAGTGCATCTCTCAAACAACTTTCTTATTTTTGGTTCAACTTCCCCAACAGGATTCAGAAATCCTTCATCAATTGGAAGCCACAATCAATAAATTAGGAGCATCCTTGATCATATCATAAGATTCTACATCTTATCGGATCATTATCATCGCACTTGTCAAAATCGTGATCTAAGTCTAGAAGACTTTTTCAAAATCATATGCCTATCTTCACAAGATCCCAATTCAATAAATTGAAGGACGAAATTCAACAAGAAGGACATACTCAAAACATTCAAGAGGAGGGTGAAAGTAGCAATTCTCTTTACATCATGAATCGTAATCCACTTTTTGACAAAGATACAATAACAGAGAAGAAAATTCGTTCCATCAATACAAAGACATGAACAGAACACAGATAGATAGTGATGAGGAACAAGATGAGGAACGTCTTAGAGAGGCTGAGCAAGATCCAAAATTCCATAAAGCCATTGAAAAGATCTTGCAGCGAGACAAGGAAAAATATTTTCGCTATCTAGCCGAACAAGGGGCTAAGTTACCTCATGACTTTAATACTGAAAATTTGAAAAACAAACCTAAAGAAACACCCCTTTCTGATCTTAGTGCCTTGACCCAACAAATCAAGGCACTTCAAGGACAAGTTAAAGAATTACAAGGGGGAACAACCACAAAGAAATACACTCTTGAGGACATTTGTCCTTATCCTTTTGACCGAAGTCTAAACATGATTCCTTTTCCCCAGCATTGTGAAATACCAAAATTTGATCGCTATAATGGGAAAATGGATCCAATTGATCACGTTAGAGACTTCAGGAACATGACATTGGAATCCGCTCACGAAGATACTTACTTGTTGCGATTGTTTCCTAGGAGCCTTGGAGTTAACTCTATGGAATGGTTATCTAAGATTACACCTCCCGTCAAGACATTTGAAGAATTGATCAACCTATTCATATCACAATATGCTTACAACATACAACACCCGATCACCATGATAGATCTTTGCAAAGTTGTACAAAAACCTGGTGAATCATTCATTACGTTTCTACAAAGATGGAGAAGAATGTTTGCCAGATATCCACGTCCTGTTCCTGAAAAGGAAAAGATAGTTACTTTCATTAACAGTTTAAATTCAGAGATGAGCTATCATTTGAACTTACATTGCCCTTCTTCTTTTGAGAAAATGATTGAAGATGCCTTAACCATTGAAAATGCTTTGGTCAAAAGAGGGATAATAAAGCATGACAAAGAAAATCCCAACTCATCCAACCATCACAATAATCAGGACAAATCTAAATTCTGGACTCGCAACAAAAATATGGTGAACGATGGTGTTGTTGAGGCAAATCATGCCTCAACCAAGCCCTTTGTCCTCAGCACTCCAAACACTCGCAACAACAATGTCAACTCAATTGCAAATCACGGAAATAATCCTCCTCCTCAGAGGAACAATACAAATCAGCATTCAACTTCCCATCAAGGGACTTCGAACAACAACCAGGGTTATCGAGGAAACAATAACAATCACAATTCTTTAGGAAACACCTCAAATTCAAATCCACAAAGATTTTCGTTCTTCTCCAATAGAAGATCTTTCACTCCATTGGGTCAATCCCTAGAATCCGCATTCAAAGAGTTGATGGCCAAAAATGTTATTACTTTACCGCCTCAACGAAATTATGAACCCACTATAAAGCCTCCATCGTGGAATGAGGCATACTATTGTGATTATCATCGATGTAAAGGTCACCGCACCAACAACTTCCAAGCCTTGAAAATGTCGTTCAAGACTTGATTGATAATGACATCATCACAGTAGAAGGAAATCAACAAACCAATGCAGACCACCAAGCATTTCGCAATCCTTTACCTAATTATCAAAAAGGTGAGTCTTCTGAAAAAAAGGTGAATCACATCAATGATGACCATATCATCAACCATCTCTATGCAGATGAGGAGCGGGTGAATGTCATAAAAGTCAACCAGAAGGTGGAATATCGAGAAGTCAATGCAACAACAAGAGCGCAAGCCAAAGTGGTCTTAAAGGGTGCCTCCTCGAGATCCATTGAACCTCCACCTCAACATCAATATGATTTGGTCAATCAACTTCGAAAAACCCCCGCTCAAATTTCTATTTTTGAACTATTAAAGATTTCTCCGGCCCATAAAGAAATTCTTGAAAAAGCCCTTATTGAAACCAACGTATCTACTGATTTGGATGTGAATCAATTTCAAGCCATGGTAGGGCATTTGTCCTCGCCCACTTGTCTTTCATTTTCTGATAAAGATGACATTTCCATAACCCATCCTCATAACTCCTCTTTGTACTTAGAAGTCATGGTCCATAAATTTCGCATTAGACGAGTTCTAATAGATGGAGGTGCTGGTTTGAACATCTGTACTTTGAAGTTGGTAAAAGCCTTAGGATTTTCTGAGGACTCTATTGATTTCAGAAGAAAGATTACCATAAAAGCTTATGATGATGAAGAAAGAGCATCCAAAGGTCTAATCATGCTGCCAATCAGAGTGGGCCCTGTTATAAAGAATACTTTTTGTCAAGTACTGGATCGCGATCTGGCATATAACATTTTGTTGGGTCGTCCTTGGATCCATGAAATGCAAGCCGTCCCATCAACCTACCATCAATGTCTCAAGTTTCCTTATGATGGACAAGAAATCACGATACCTGCTGATAATTCCAACACTCAAACTTGTGCCAACATAAAGGCCAGTCAAGATACTTTGGTCCCTAATAATCGAGAAGCTCATACTAGTACTTCTCTAAAGATTGACACACAAATCAGTCAATTGACCAATAGCTTTGACAAAAAGATGAAATTCAAGGATCATGGAGTTGGAGAATACTCCCTTTGTCTTGTCAATTTACCTACATCACCTCGATCACATGGACAACCATCTATCAAGGAACATCAAACATCAGCAGCATCAACATCAAAGCAAACACCAATAGAGCCAATTATAAAATTTAATGGACAATTCATCAAAGAAAAATTCCCCATGGAACATCCTGAGGATATAGAAATTTTAAATTGGCTCTATAAAGGTGAAGATGAAGCAGTCTCTAATGTCAAATTACCCACGGACAAATATGGAAAAGGGTACTCAATCATGCAGAAGATGGGCTATGATGAAGGTCCTATCAGAAAAAGGAAGGAAGGAGTAGTTGAACCTATTCACCTTCACGGACTTGCTGCAAAAGAGAAAACTGGATTAGGTTATGATACTCACTCCAAAGAAAACACATCCAAACAACTACATGGCGCTGTCTTCGCATTGCAAGAAAGCTCAGATTCGCAAGAAGCATGCTTGACAACAGTTCAGAATTTCGTGGATAACAATTCTGACACAGACTCGGCTGAATATGAATGGGACACCATTTACAATGATGAATTTTGGAGAGATAAAGAGGTTGATGTAATACACCAGTATGCCCCAACTCTAATTGAAGGTGAAGGGTCAGGGTCCCAACCACAAGAATCTGAACCACAAATCAACTATGATTCTAGTGATACTGAGTTAGATCTAAATGAACAAGATTATCATGAGGATAGTATCATCATTGACTCACGTCATACCTCGGATCCTACCGATCACTCTGTTATGACCATGACCATAGACGATTTCGCCCAACCTAATGATCCTATACCCTTGATTTATCCGGATCTCATTGATTGGGATTCATCTAAACCTATCAATATACCTATGTTTCCAAGTGATGAAGCTATCGTAAACTTCCTTTCCGCAGATGATACAAATGATTGTTCCACCAGTGATTTTCGACATAGAGTTTTTGATCAGGAGAGTGTCAAGTCTCCTAGCTGCAAAAGTAAAAGCAAAAAAGAAAGATCTAATGGTGAAAACCAGAATCTGGCAGTATTAGATCAAATAAAAGATAAAATAAAGAGCGTATCTGATGGTGAAAACCTCTTAGAGGCACCAAATGATGGGAATTTTGACACTCTCCTGGAGCACTACCATGAGCGATCGCCTATTCTGATTGAGTCTACAAATGCTGTCGATCTCGAGACTTCTGACAAACCAAGAATTTTGCAGTTAGCCGCATCTATGACAGAGAAAGAAATACCAAAGTTTATGGAATTCCTGAAAGCAAACCAAGTCAATTTCGCATGGTCTTATGCTGACATGCCTGGTCTGGATCCTGATCTTATCATGCATCATTTGTCTATCAAACCAGGGGTCAAGCCGGTAAAGCAAAAACTCAGAAAAATGCACCCTCATGTTGCATTATTAGTTAAAGAGGAACTGAGAAAACTTCTTGATGTGGGCTTCATCAGACCAATCGACTATGCAGAATGGATCTCCAATATTGTACCTGTATCCAAACCGGATAAAACTGTTAGAATATGTACAGATTTCAGAGATCTTAATAAAGCATGTCCTAAGGATGATTTCCCACTGCCAAATATCGACACCATAGTTGATCTAACAGTTGGCCACGCCATGTATTCATTAATGGATGGTTTTTCTGGATATAACCAAATCAAGATTGCACCCGAAGATCAAGAGAAAACAGCCTTCACATGTCCATGGGGAACTTATTGTTGGAATGTCATGCCTTTTGGTCTGAAAAATGCTGGAGCTACCTACCAAAGAGCCATGACTACCATCTTTCACGACATGATGCATGTCTTCATGGAAGATTATGTGGATGACATATTGGAAAAATCATACACCAGAGAAGGACATCTTGAAGTATTGTCCAAAATATTTGCAAGATTACAGAAATTCAAAGTTCGCCTCAACCCTAAGAAATGTGTTTTTGGGGCAAGTCTTGAAAACTCTTGGGGTACATTATTTCAGAAAAAGGAATTGAAGTAGATCCAGCAAAAGTTCAAGAAATTATGGAAATTCCCCCACCAAAGAACATCAGTCAGCTAAGATCACTACAAGGACGACTTCAATCTATACGAAGGTTCATCGCACAATTGGCTGACAAGAGTTTACCATTCACACATCTACTGCATAAAAATGTTCCTTTTAAGTGGGATGACAAATGTGAATTGGCTTTTCAGAAAATCAAAGAATATCTAATGACTCCACCGGTTCTCATATCACCAGATCCAGACAAATCACTCATCTTATACATTGCTGCAATAGAAACATCTCTGGGGGCACTGCTAGCACAAGAAGACACTACCGGGAAGGAACGTGCAATCTACTACATCAGTAGAACATTAACAAGTCATGAGCTCAACTACACTTCTATTGAGAAGGCTTGTCTGGCAGTAGTCTTTGCTTCACAAAAGTTTCGGCATTACATGCTGACCCATACGGTCAATTTGGTTTCGAAGATTGATCCACTCAAGTATTTGTTGAGCAAGGCCTCATTGACAGGAAGGTTAGCGAAATGGGTAATGATTCTAAGTGAGTTTGACATACACTATGTTGACCGCAAGGCCATCAAAGGACAAATTATAGCTGATCAATTAGCAGAAGCACCACTACAAGCAGATCATCCCTTGCACATTGAATTTCCAGATGCAGATGTCTTCACTGCAGAATCCAAACAACCATGGTCATTATACTTTGATGGTTCTTTCACTCAACATGGATCGGGAGCAGGCATACTTTTTGTCACCCCTCAAGGACACACCATTCCTCGTTCATATCGGCTAATGTTCCCATGCACCAACAACATAGCTGAATATGAGGCATTAATCACTGGACTCAAGATAGCACTGGAATGGAGAATAACAGAGTTACAGGTATATGGTGACTCACAATTGGTCATTTGTCAGATCAATAATGACTACCAAACCAAAGATGAAAAACTGCTACCTTATAAAAAGATGGTGGATGACTTCAAGAAATACTTTGTGGACATCAAATTTACACAAATTCCAAGGCTTGATAATAAAGCAGCTGACGCTATGGCTACGATCGCATCATTGTTACAACTCCCAGAAACTCAACATCGTTATGAATATCTGGTGGAACAATCATTTACACCTGCTTATGATACACCCGAAAGCCAAATCGTTTGTCATTTGGTAGGATCCGATTCGCCTTGGTACGGAAAAATTTATGCCTACCTCAAAGATGACATCTTACCACCTGATCTATCTCGTAACCAAAAACGCAACTTTATCCGCCAATCCGCTCGCTATACCCTCATCGCTGATACCCTTTATCGCCATGGTCTTGATGGTACTTTACTCCGATGTCTTGAACGCGAAGAATCTGATAAAGCTTTACAAGAAGTTCATGGTGGCATCTGTGGTACTCATTCGAGTGGACTGACCTTATCTAAGAAACTGATTAGAATGGGTTACTATTGGCCTACAATGGAGAGGGAATCATTCACTTTTGTGAAAACATGTTCAAAATGTCAGATTCATGGGAATCTCATTCATGCTCCTGCACAAGAACTTCAACCATTTACACCAACCTGGCCATTTTCTCAATGGGGGTTAGATCTAGTGGGCAAGATTCATCCTTCTTCATCAAATGGGCATAAATTTATCATCACAGCAACAGAGTATTTCACCAAGTGGATTGAGGCAGTCCCTCTTACCAAAGTTACCGGCAAACAAATATCCTCATTCATACTTAACTATATTATTTTTCGGTATGGCATTCCCAACTCCATTATTACAGATAATGGACGTCCATTCAAAAATTAGGATGTTGATGAACTTTGTGAGAGATTCCACATACAGCACAGATATTCAACACCATACTATCCACAAGGGAATGGCCAAGCAGAAGCCTCAAATAAAACCATATTGAAAATCTTGAAAAAGACTGTGAATACATCAGGGAAAGATTGGCACGTTCAACTCAATCCTGCTTTATGGGCCTACAGAACCAGTGTCCGCACACCAACAGGGGCAACACCATTCGCCCTTGTTTATGGAGCAGAAGCTATATTGCCCTTAGAAGTTGAGATTCCCTCACTCAGAGTATCCTTGAAAGGCCTCACAACAGATGATGAATACAGAGTTTCCCGCCTTCAAGAACTGGAACTTCTAGACGAAAAGAGGCAAAGAGCTGCTGATCATTTGAAAGCCTATCAACAAATGATGTCTCGTAGCTACAACCATAAAGTAAAGCCACGTACCTTTCAAGTGGGTGATCTTGTTCTGAAAGAGAATCCACGCAATCAACAAGATAGAGAGAAGAAAGGAAAGTTCGAACCAAATTGGCTAGGTCCTTATGTGGTTATCGCCGTCTATGGTTCAGGAGCCTACAAGCTATCAACGCCAGAAGGGGACCTGTTTGACGAGCCTATCAACAGCATGCATCTAAAAAAGTATTATGTCTAAGGCGGTTATTATTATCGAAAAGTCCGAAAAATCCAAAAATCGAAAAAGTCCGAAAAAATCCAAAAAAATCGAGAAAAAGTCTGAAAAATCCAAAAAAAAATCAAAAAGTCTGAAAAATCCAAAAATCAGAAAAGTCTTGAAAAATCCAAAAAATCGAAAAGTCCTGAAAAATCCAAAAAAATCAGAAAAGTCGGAAAAAGTCCTAAAAATAAATAAATAAATAAATAAATAAATAAAATTAAAAAAAATCAGAAAATGTCATAGGGTGAAAACCTGGCAAACAGGCAGTCTATTGACAAGAAAAATGCAATAAAAACAAATAGTGAAAATCTGGCAAACAGACGCTATTTGGAAGCTCTCCATCTATTAGTTCATGTTCTACACTTAACTTTTCAGTCTTCATTTTCATGCATCTTTTCCATCATCTTAGGGTCACACCAGCACCATGCTATCATCATTTGCCTTGAGCGATAATGTCTTATCATAGCTTGATTATTATTCACTTCAACAAGTTGTGTCGATACCTAGGGCAAACGTGGGGCATATTGGGGGCAATCAACTTTCAAACGGTAAGACAATGACATCGAAGCCAATCACCAAAACAAAACAACCAAATTAAACCAAAACATCCAACCATTGATCCATATCGCAGTAGCTTTCAGTTGCGTACCTTATCATGACTCATATCTGGATGATCTCTAATCTGAATAATGTTTGGAATCACAGTATTTCATTTTTGAATAATGGTTGTTTAATTTTCGATATCATTTCTCTGGAGCACACTCGATGATGTACTGAACTAGAGTGGCGAGGAAAGAGGATGATTTTTTCTTTGTCTGTTGTCTAGAGGTTAATCATTTATCGGTTGCAAATATGTCACGAGACGTGATGATTTATCATTGATGACAGTTCCAAATTTGCATCAGATAGTGGTTAGTCTTTGTCTGTTTACGCAAGAAATGCTCAGGTCATCTCGGTTCAATTATACCTAGATGCTTGTGTTCACTTGCTATATCAAAAATCATGAAAGTTGTACTCAGGTCATCATTGGTGCTAATTTCCCCTCTGATGCTTGTACATACCTCCAACATTTTAAAACGCTCTATGATGATTCCAGAAAATATACCAACAAGCTCAACAAAATGGTCAGTTTCATTTAGTTGCATTTCATTTTAGATCATTTATACATACCTGCATAGTGGATTTGCACTCGAGTTTTGAAAGGATGATAATCACATCAATGGATGTCATGTCTCTTTGGACTGCTTGTGGAGGACATTTGAACATTTGTTTCATCATCACCTTTCACCTGCATTATCATTTATCATTTATCATTCATTTGCATATCATTTAGTTTCTCTGTCATCTTCATCTCATTAACACTTTATCATTTTCATATTCATTTCATGTTCCTTTTATACATTCACTATTATTTCATTCATTATCATTTTCGTTATCATATCTTACCATGCAGTTCATTTCATATCACTTATCATTTTCATATATGTCATTATCATTGCATTTCATTTTATCATTTCACTTAATCATCATTATAGAACATTTACATTCATATCGTATCGTTAATCATCCTATCATTTTCCATATCTTTTCATTTTGCAAATTCATTTGTCATCCTTTATCATCTTACATTTGAACATTCAAAAAACAAATACTCCATATATACATTTTCATATCATTTTCATAAGTCATCCACCTGCATGACATCATTAGTCTACATCATCAGTCATCATCATCATCATAAAAACATCATATCGAATCATCCTGCAAATCATGGTAGTCATCAAATCATTAAAATTCATATCAAAATCCATAACACATAGAAAAAAAATGCATATCACATCATAAATGCACATCACATCATCACAAATCATCGCCGCTGCATATCATTACTCATCAAAAATAATACAAATGTCCAATGTCCAATGAAGCTAAAAATTCCAAAGAGATACATGAGATATGACCAAAATAATGTACATGCTCCAAACATAATAGACATCGAGATGTGTGAATGAATCAATAATGATACATCAAAAATATCAGAGCCCCCTGATAGGGTTGGCCTCTGTGATGGAAGTCTTATCTCCTGCCCCAAGATCTCTGTGTGGTCCCGACACACCTCGATTTTGAAAAACTCAATCAAAATCTCTCTATCTATCAATGCCTCACAGCATGCAATCGCAACCCATATCAAAGTGACCAATATCAGTGACTCATCTCAAGTGACCCATATCAATGGCCCATATTAGAAACCCATATCAAGTGAACTATATCAGTGACCGATATCAGTGACTCATACCAGTGCATCATATCACAGACCCATATCACCCAATCAATCCTATCAGGAAAACCAATACACAAATTTATCTAGTTGGATATCATATCAATCTGATCTACCATCAATCACTATTTATTTTCTATCGCAGAAAGCAAATTTATCAAAAATGAAATCATTCATCTACTATTTGTTTTCTATCGCAGAAAGCAAATTTATCAAACACTTTATCAATCATTTACTCTTTGTTTTTCTATTTTCGGGAAGCAAAGTTATCAATTCATCACCATCATTTCGTCATTTCCATCAAAAGGGGCATCATATCAACAGGGGCATCTTTTTCATCATTTATCGGGAGCTAAATCACTGTCTCCTTGGCGGAATATCATTATCCAATCTTCTTTATCATATTTTCAGACTTCATATCATTCGTGATTTACCTCCCGAGGGGGCATCATCAGTAGCAACATCGAAAGCATATCAGGGGCAAAATCTTATTTTCTTTGAAGCAATGTGTTTTACACATCACTTCAAAGAGGGGAAAAATGTATATGCATAAAATTGGTCATATTTAATTATTCCTGACATTTAATTAAATATTTAATATTTAATTATTTCCTCTAAAATTCTTCTATACGTAATTAAATTTATTTAATTTAATTATAGTATTCATTCATCCCACCATAATTAAATAGATCTATTTTATTTAATTATTCCACATTCTACTTGATTAAATTAAATAAATATATTTTATTTATTTAAGTTAATTATCATCTTTTGAATTTAATTAAATATTTTTAATTAAATTTAAATATCTCTTTTCTTTCTATTTTAAAACTTTCCTCTAATTAATTAAATACTTTTATTTAATTAATTTCATTCTTTCAAATTTAATTAAATATTTTATTTAATTAAAGATTTTCTGCTTTCTTCAAATCATAATTAGATATTCTGTTTAATTATAAAATCTTCTGATTTCCTCAAAATCTTAAATATTTATTTATTTAAGAAAAAATCAACATGCACTCATAAATAAATAATTGAATTAGATAATTCATTATTTATCTGATCATAATCTTTCCATTCTTTTCTTCTAAAAAGATGATTTTTAAATCATCTCATCTTATCTCTTCCATTAAAATGGAAAAATCTGGCTTTATTCGTTTTCTTCTATTTTCTCTTCAATCTCATTTATCTTCAACCGTTTGATCTGTCAGAATTATCATGGCCGTTGACCAAACCAGCCAATCAAACTCGTTCGAAAACTCTATAAAAGCATGTGCAAATCCAAGCCTTGGTTAATCATCCACATACACTCTGCATAATCGCTCACATATGCACACTTCGTATACTCATTTACATAGCCATATTTTCATCAGCCTTTGCATGCATATTAGTTTTAATAGCATAGCAATATTTCTCATACTAGCATAGCTTTCTTGTATTTTGCATATTATGCATTTTTAGATTTCATCTCGTTCTTCATGCTGCCATTTTGTTGAGCTCTACCTGCTGATCTGAGAGCCATTTCGAAGCAACAAAACGCTGAAGTTAGAGGAGGATAAGACGGTTTCGAGAAGCTGCTATTACGGTTTGCGTATTTCATTTTTCTTTTACAGCTTTTTCGATTTAATGTTTTATTAACATGTGTTTGAATTTTTATTTAGATTTGATCCAATTTTCTCACACACAACTTCCATGTGGGATAATCAAAGTTGCGACAAAATCTTGAAGGACGAAAGTGGATGCAACTTCTCCAATCATAAAAATGTGCTTGTACAGAAAAATGAATAAATTCTAAAGATAAAATTGAAGAAGAAAATATAATGGATTTGTTAAACATACCTAATTTAGAAATTCTTTAATGTTTGGCCTTACTTAAATGGAATTCAAGCATGGGTAATAAATAACTAGCTTCCTTTAATATTTCAAGAACCTAGTATTTCCTTTGTTGAGAGGGTTTTTTTTAACTAAGTAAAAGATCATGAATTTTTTTGTAAATGGGCATTGGTTCATAGCTAGAAGTAGCATGCTTGTGAAATACTAGGATGCTATTTTTACCCAACAAAAATTTACCCAACTCAATACCCATCTAGGTGAAGCTAGAATGTTTTATGGAGGGAAGAATATTTTAGAGTTATAAGAAATTCTCATGGAAATTTTATTAAAGTTCCAAACATGAATTCTCAACACAAAATTTTTACTAGTTTTTCCCAAATTGTGTGGAAATTAATGTTTTCAAAATTATCTTACTATGTATTGAAATAGAGCTTCAAGATCAAATCTAAAAATAAGATCTTGACAATGACCAAAATCCCTATAACTGCAATCAATATGATAAGTATGGACATTTTATCCGTAACTATCCTATCAAGTCCCAAACAATGGTTAATAAATCCTATTGTTGATGAGAATGAAGGGTTTTTTATTGTGGCTAATAAAAGACAATAGAGGGTAAACAAGAAGGTGGTTGACAAGGATGTTCCTACTCAAAACTAATATATTGTTTGAAGGAAAAAATTAAAATAATGAAGAAATATCACACATGTATGTGTAGAGGATGCTAGAGGGAAATCAAATATCAACTTCAACAAATAAGATCACAAGATAATGAGGGAGACTTGGGGAAACAACATGATTAGGAAGGATCAATTAATCACCTAGAATAACACTAGTAAAATGGAGCTCTCTTTGGGTGGTAGTAGTGGCGGTGCAATTTTTTCTAATTTGGTGAAGGAGAGAAGTCCTAGTGCAATGCTTAGTGTTAATGGTGGACAATTTGTTGATGGTAGGGTGATCTTAGATGGTTATTTGGCTGAAGATAAGTGGTGTGGGTCCCCTTTTTTAGAGAATGCATGCCCTAGTGGGAAAGGGGCCCCCATGGCTGCTTTTCCTTCATATTTTTCCTTTTCTTATTTTGAGCTGGAGATTCCTATTGCTAAAAAGTCTAGTAGCGATCAGTTTGGAGTTGATAAGGTCAAAGCTAGACATTGGGCCAAAAAATGTCCTTTAAAGGTTTAGAAGCCACTGGTTAAACAATGGAAGGAAAAGGAGTGGGTTGAAGTTTTCTAGGATGCTATCAAGGATCTAGTGGAAAATGTGGATTCTAATATTAAGGAGGACGAGTCTATGGATTTCTCCTTGGCAAAGCATAGTGTGGATCCTAATTTTGGTCAAGTTGAAAATGAGATTAGCATGGTTCCTAAGTTTTTTGAAGCTCAAATGGTTCTTCTACTCCCTAAGGGAGCTAAGGAGTTGGGAAATGGTTTGGTGGTGGCTATTGTTCCCTCTCCTTCTAGGGGGTTGGATATTTTGAACTTATATGTGGATGACAAGGTTTCTTCCCATTTAGTGTCCCAAGAGATTAGGGGTTTGAGGTTTCCCCATGTACCTAATGATTTTATTTAAGTGGTGGAAGTATCAAAAGGTTTTTTGATCGATAAATCCTCTCAGGCGGATGGTGGTGACATTATTGATCCTCCTTTAATTACAGTGAAAGGTAGAAATAGAAAAATATTTGACAAGGGTTCTGAGCCAAGAGGCAAGGGTCACCCTCTATCCTAGGTTACTTGAGATAAGGAGAGTAGAATGGGTATAGATAATGGTACTCTGAGGACTTTATCGGAGATGTGCTCGAAGAGCACCCCTCTTAAGTTCTAATGAAGATTAAGTCTTGGAATCTGAGAGGGTTAAATCACCCTCACAAACATGATCTCCTGTCTAATTTAATTAGGGATCATAGACTTGATATTATTTTTGATTAGGAAACTAAACTGGGGATGGATAAGTTGAGTAAAATCAAGAAAAAACTCTTCAAAGAATGGGATGCACTGCTTGGAGGTTGCTAGGGCGTCTGGTGGTATTGTCACTTTTTGGAATCCCAAGGTGATTTAGGGTTGGCTCTTTTTGAAGGTTTTAATTATGTGGCTACTTCCTTTATTAATGTTTAGGATAATTTATCTTGGGCCCTCTCCAATATTTGTTCTCCTAATAGTAAGGGTGCTAGAAATATATTTTGGGAAAGTTTAAGCTCTTTTAAATCTCAATTTACTTTCAATAATTGGTTGGTTATGGGGGATTTCAATACTCCCTTAAATGATTCTGAGAAAAAGGAGGGGTCCCAGATTTTGGATGATAGCAGATTTGATCTTATGAACCTTATCAATAATAATGCCCTGTTAGATTTGGATCTTGAAGGCGCCTCTTATACTTGGACTAAACGAAGAGTTGGCGAGGTATTGATTTAGTTCAAGCTTGATCGAGCTCTCCTTTCACCTAACCGGTTTCTTTCTTATTCTTGTGCTCTGTAGACCCTGACCAAGTTGGGGTCTGATAACTTTCCTCTCTACCTTTTAGTAGATCTATTGGGTGGAAGGAAACACTTTCTATTTATATTTGAGAAAATGTGGACCTGTCACCCTAATCTTAAGGATAAAATTATGTCATGGTGGAATATTCGAGTTGATGGTTCTGCTATGTATAGGGTTGCTAAGAAGTTGGCCAATGTCAAATGTAATGTTTTTAAGTCAAATAGGTCTTCTTTTGGTAGATTTTTGTTGATAAAGCTTCTATTAAGGAGGATCTTCTTACTATTTAGCAATCTATTCAATTGTCTGGCTATGATCCTAATATTATTCAACATGAGAATGTTCTTTTGTCTAGATTACATAACATTGTGTCCAAGGAGGAGGAATTTTGGAAACAAATGTTGAGAATCATGTAGTTGAAAAGTGGGGACAAAAATACTAGGTTTTTCCATCTTTCTATGTTGAAGCAAAAAACCTCCAACCAAGTTAATTCTATTAGGTTAAACAATCAAGGGCTAGATAAGGATGATATTATGTAGGCTACTACATCCTTCTTCTTTTATTTTTTGTCTATGGATGGTGTTTTAGACACTACGTGCCAACATGATCTTTTAATGGATATTCCCCACATCATCTTTGATGACCTCAACAGGAAGTTGGTTTGTATTCCTTTGGATGATGAGATTAAGAGTGTAGTCCTCTATTTTGAAGGAAATAAGGTGTTTAGGCTTGATGGCTTCCCTATGTTATTCTTTGAGTCTTTTTGGGATATTATGCCCAAGGATGTTGTAGATGCTACTAAAGAGTTCTTTGGTAGTAATAATATTTTGAATGAATTAAACTCATCTTTTATTGTTTTGGTTTTGAAGAAGCCTGGGGCTTCCTGCTTCGATGAGTTTTGTTCTATAAGCCTATGCAATTCCATCTATAAAATATTTTCTAAAGTGATGGCAGTGAGATTATAGAAGGTTCTTCCTCAAATTATTTTGGTTCAACAAAATGGTTGTGTGCCTGGTAGGAAAATCCTTTATTTGATTCTTACTGTCCATGAGAATATCCATTCCTTGACGGTTAATAGACAAGTGCATTTTATTTTGAAGTTGGATCTTCTCAAATCATATGATAGGGTTGACTGGGGGTTCCTCAAGATTTTGAAAGCTTTTGGCTTTGGGGAGAAGTTGGTGTTGTTGTTTAGGCAGTTAATTTCTACTCCAAAATTTTGTGTCTTAGTTAATGCATCCCCCTCTCCTTTATTTTGTTTCTCGAGGGGTTTGATATAGGGAGACCCTATTTCTCCCTTTCTCTTTATCATAATGTTGGAATCTCTTCGGAGATTAATTCAAAGGTCTATTAGTGCTGGTCTATTGGCAGGTCTTTCTCCTTCCTCTAGAAATCATATCTCCTCCCACCAATAGTTTGTGGACAACACCCTCATCCTTGGCGAGTCTTCCATCAAAGAGGCTAAATATATCAGACTTGTTTTATAGAAATATGAATTGGCCTCTAGGTAGAAGATAAATCTTCCTAAGAGTACTATGTTTTTTCTCAATACTCCTAAGCATAGGCAGCATCGAATTACGAGGATTTTGTAGTGCCATATTGGGGAATTGTCTTCTTATTTGGGCCTTTTGTTATGTTCTAATGTTGTTCCTAAATATTTATGTTGTGGTTTGGTGGATAAGTTTAATTCTAATTTGGCTTGATGGAAAGTTTATTTGTTAATCGAAGCTGAGAAAGTTTAGTTGATTAAATCTACTTTCAAAAACCTTCTGATTTATGCCTTGAGTCTCTTTCAGATGCCTCAAAATTTTGTTGAGAAGATTGAAAGTATTCAAAGAAACTTCCTTTGGTCATGGGTTGAAGAGAATAAAAGGTTGCACTTGGTGTCTTGGTATGATTTTTGTAGGCTTAAGAATTTTGGAGGCTTGGGTATTCATAAAATTAGAGACTTTAATCTTGCCTTACTTGCTAAGAATATTTGGAACCTTATCTCTAGCAACAGTGAATGGGCTCACATTTTCTCTAGTAAATACCTTCGGGTGGTGGATCACATTAGGGATCTTCTTGCTAGTGGTTTCTCCCTCCTTTTGGTTCTGCCCTTTGGAATTTCATGATTAAATATAGAAGTATTATCTCAAAGGGGTTGTGGTGGAAATTGGGTAATGGTTGGAGGATTCTATTTTGGGAGGATTGGTGGATGGTAATGCCCCCCTTAAAGATGAACCATGGGATATTCCATTTATGGACTTTTGTATTCATCATTTTAGCAGATTTGTTGTTGATTACATTTTTGATGGCTCTTGGAAAATGCTTTATGTGATTAACCTTGGCCTAGAGGTTCTCTTCAAAGATTTTTATTCTATTCATATCCCCTCCTTTTCTATAACTGATAAGGTGGTGTGGCAGTTTTCTTCAAGTGGATTTTTTTTGTTTCATCAACATTCTCTCTCTAATGTGCTTTTATTTTCCTTGCTCCGTTTTGGACTTCTCTATGGTTCCCCAAGCTAATTACTAAAGTGAGTTTGTTTTTTTTTCCAAAGTAAAGTTCTTACTATTGATAACCTTTTGAAAATGGGTTGTATGATTCCTAATAGATGTTTACTTTGTGAAAAGCTTGTGGAGGATGTGTACCATCTTTTGGTTGGTTATGGGTTTGTGGGGGATGTTTGGTCCCATGTGCTCTCTCTCTAGAACTTGAGTTGGTTCTTCCCATATTCTATTGGGGATTTGTGGTCTCAATGGTTAAGTCCATCCTCCAATCCTTATCTATAATTCCTTTGGTCTCTTACTCTCCCTCATTTGACTTGGGGAATTTGGTTGGAAAGAAATAACTAAATTTTCAAGGATACGACCCTTCTCCCTATTAGACTGGCATATGAGATTTTTGTTTCCATCAAAGAAATTTTTCTCTTTGAGGCATCCTTTCATAATGGGCCTAATATTGTTGTTGCTCTGTGTGATGCTCTTGTCTCCTTGAATTGGAACCTCCCTTGTGACATTTCTCTTGCTTTGAGGAAGGGAAAGGCTTCTTGGAAGGATGTTGTTTGGAAAGCTCCTCCTGTTGGTTGGGAAAAAGTCAATTTTGACAAAGCTGCTAAAGGTAATTTGGGATCTACTGGTTGTGGGGGAGTGTTATGTGACTCTAATGGTAGGTTTATTTTCATGATGGAACTCCCTTTGGGAATCTAGAAAAACCACTTTGTGGAAGCTTCAACTACCTACCATGGTCTGAAGATGGCTTAGTCTAAAGGTTTCAACAAGGTTTGGATTGAGGGAAACTCCTTATATGCTATCAATAACCTTAAGAAGACTCCCCCTCCTTCTTTGTCTATATAACCTATTCTTGATGCTTTAGCAATTTTTAATTCCTTTGAACAATGTTTAATATCTCAGATATTCATGAGGGAAATTTCCTTGTGGATAAGTTTTCAAATTATTGGGTTCATGACTATAATTTTGGGATAGGATTGCGGTATGTGTAGGATCATCATGGAAAAAATAGGCCCTTAAGTGGCAAAAAAATCAGAAAAATAAGAGTTAGGAAACTTGACGTAAAAAATTGAATAAGTTATCTATATTATTTCAAAAATATGTAAGAATAAAATCTGTAGAAAATTGAATGTAGTTTCTAAACTACTAGGTTTGTTTAAAAAAAGAAAAATCTATTTGGTGAAAATTTGAAATTTCAATGCAGTAGTACTTAAATTTCAGAAAAATAAGTAGGTGTCGTCGACCACCCTAACCACAATAAAATGATAATATTTTTTTATAATATTTTAGATATAAGTAGAGGACTCATGTCTCAATGTGATGCATATTTTTTTGTAAATTTTGTCCAAGTAAATAATTAATTATTAATTTTTTATTACAAATTTTAAAAAATATAAAAACTCGTATGTCTGACCACCTTAACTTGGTCAAAAATTCATGAAATTCAATTTTTATTTTTTTAATCCTATAGTATGCAAAGTATAGAATGTGACACATGTTTTGGATTGAAAAAATGTGATACCGTTTGAAAGCTATAGATGTTTTTCAATCAGCCTATCAATGAGGACTTTAGTCACAATTCAAATAGAAAATGAATAATAATTAATTATTAAATTCAAAGTAAAGTATAATTTATATTGGTGGAAAGCTGAGAATCTCATTTAAAAACCCTTTTTTGTTTCATCAATTTTGGGTAAAAAAAAGTCGTCAACCACATACCCATCATATTGCCATTTTTTGGCCCATCATGATCATGCACATACCCATTGATCCCATCCCCATCGACATACAATCTATTCTCAATCATGATATGCAAGCTATTTAAGGAGGGGGTTCCCTTAATGATTTTTTTAAGTCACATGCTAATTCTCATGTGGAATTTCAAATCAAGTTGTGATTTTTTAAGTGGCAACTCTTTTCATTTTAATGATGTGGCAAAGGTTCATCAATATCTACATTTAAGAATTATTATGACCTCTAGTCACTTCGGTACTCCCACATAGATTGTGAGTTTTTGGAAAGCTTCCTTCTTGAGGCTTCTTCTATTTTTTATCCTATGTAAATATTTGAAATTGTTGAAGTTTTTTTTCTCTGCAGTCATCATGGGAGGTGATAGGAATCATGTTGAGCCAATTTAATGTGACTCTTCCAAGAGTAAATAGAAGGTTTGGGGGTTTTTGGAGGTGGGGGGTGTTGGCAAGAGACATTGCACATGTTTTTTGGTGTTGTCATTGATGGCAACCCTTGTCAGCTATTGGATCCACACATTTTCATTTACTCATACCGGAAGATAGATTGAAGTTTAGTGTTTATTTGTTAAGATATAACAGAGCATCCGATAGATTTGTGTTCTTAAATTAATATAAAGATATTCTATTGTTATTTTGTGTTGTGGATCTTAGGGAAGCTTGTTCGATACATAATCTATGTTATCTGTAAATCTTGATGTCTCGTATCAACTTCTATGAAAGTTAGAAGATCTGGTTGGGGAATTCTTTGTTCATCAGTCTATGGAGGCCAACTTGGTGAATATAGTGTGTCATGGATATTTGAGGAGATATTGCTTAAGTGTTTTTATGATTTGATCATTTTGCTTTGGGTCCTTACTATGTTGTGGCTGACTCTTGTGGATGTGCATTGAATATTATGGTTGATTCAAGCTGACAGTTTGTGAATATCTCTTATTTTTTTGAAGCTAACATAAAGTGATTAAATTCCTTGTAGCAGATATATATAATTGATCGATTATATCATTTTGGTGTGTGTTTGATGTGATTTGATGTGTGTTGTAAATATTAGAAGATCAGGAAAGTGATTATGCATAGTTTTACTTGTGGAATAAGGATTTTGTGATGTGAGTTGAAGTAGAATAGAGCAGAAGTGCAGAATCAGACAAAAGGTCCAGAATTCTATTGTTGAGCCTAACCAAAACTATAATCAGGAATTTGTAGATGCTATCTTTCTTAGTTCAATATTTTGGAAGTATTCCAAACTTTTTTAAGGTAGTGAGCCTTTCTGATTTTGAGTAGTGAGCTCTAGGCAGTGCCCTTGAATGCAAGTGCATTCCCATTTTGTAAACATCTTTTTGAGTATACTCTTATTATATTATGGATTGTCCATCCACCATGGTTTTTCCCCTAATATGGTTTCCACGTAAAAATTCTTGCGTTATGGTGTTGTGGTTACTAGCTTTATGTGCATGCATATTTATTTTGGTTGAATGTTATAAGTACTTTGAAGACCAGATTAACAAAGTTAAAAATTGCACAACACTGATTCACCCCCCCTCTCAGTGTTGCTTGATTCCAACAATTGGTATCAAAGTGCTACACCCTTAATATTGGTGTACATTGGGTTATGAATGGTCAGCTTGTGCTTATCTTAACTCTTAATTAATTCATGTTTTCATTATTATATTATTATTTAGTTGGTTGGGTTGGACTAGGTTTTATATAGGGGTGTCTAAGTTGGCTTAGGTGATATCCTAGGCATAAATAGGTATATATAGGAGGTTGTGAGTCTTATTTCATCATCAGATTGTGAAGTGTGTTCTCATTAGAGATATTTGGAGGTTTGTCCCCTTGAAGTGTCTTGCTATTCTCAGTTATTATCAAGTATTTTCAGCATATTTCATATCATATTATTCTATTGTGCAAGTTATTTCATAACAAGTGGTATTAGAGCATGATCTTGGCACCGTAGAGGCAAGGTTTTTTCTCAATATTGGAGGCGATTTTGGGAAGAGCATATCTTCTATATTTTGGAAAAATTTGATTCTTATTTTTAAAGGGTTTTTTAAGAACATATTAAAGAAGCTATAGTCTAGTTTCAGAGGAATTGGAGTAGAATTGAGTGAATTATTGTAGAATTAGGGTTTCTACACAATTTATTTGGAATCTACATATCTCTCACATATTGTCGAATTGGAGCCTTATTTTTATTGGTTTTTTTAATAAATACTATAGGAGATTATAGTAAAATATTTGGAGGAGTTGAAGTAGAAATAAGCAAGTTATTGAAAAATTAAGGTTTTCACAAATATCACTCTCAAGGCTACAAATCTTCTTATTTCTTGGAGTTTTTTTCTAGGGGAGAGTTATTTTTCCCCTAGTAAGTTACAGTAAATTTTTTAGAGAATTTAAGTTTCATTTGTATGATTTATTTCAAAATCATTGGTTCCCATCATGACGAGGCCTGCAACAAGGGGCAAAAAGAATGTTGTCACTCCGGGGAAGACTTCTAATAAGGATGGGGTAGCAATAGAGGATATTACTCCTATTGAGGAAATTATTAAGGTCAAGGAAGACATTTCCTCAATGAAGATGGATATGTGTGACCTAAGAGGAGATATATCAGATATATGAAACATGTTAAGTGCCTATATTACTGAACCAAGAAAGGAGTTCTCAAGCAACCAAGGTGAAAATTCTAGGTTAGCTAACATTGACACAAGTTTTAATACTCCTATGGGATCTAGGAATTTATTTCCAAAGGTGGATATGCGCAAGTTCAATGGAAAGGATCCTTTAACATGGATAAACCAAATGGAGAATTCTTTTGAAGTACACCAAGTCCCAAATGGAAAAAAGGTCACAATGGCTTCCCTATATCTAGAACCATATCAATTCATTTGGTATCGTTGGCTTTGCACTCATCAAAGGAAAAAGGGGCTTATTGTCGCATGGTCAATTTTTGTGGAGGAACTACAAGCACAATATAGCAATAGCGTGACAAACAACTTCTTCAGCCAACTTGCTAAACTTCAACAAACAAGATCAGTTAAGGATTATATTTAGCAATTCCAAAATCTATCCTTAAGATTGGATACAATTATAGAGGATAACTTGAATGATTTATTCTTGGGGGGTCTCAAGGATCACATTCAACATGAGGTACGCATGTTTAGCCCTAGCTCTATAAATGATTCTTTTATCTTAGCACGCAGGGTAGAGAAGTGTTTGATTCCTAAGAAGAAAGGGGCTAATGTGACAAGAGAGAAAGGATATTCAACACAACCTACTAGGTTGAATCCAAAACAAATTGAGGAGAAAAGAGAAAAAGGGTTGTGTTTCAATTGTGATAGCAAATACAGTTGGGGACATAAATGTAGTGAAAATAAATTTTTCTATATTGAATGTCCAAGTGAGGAAGAAGAGGAGGAACCCATACTAGAGGATGAAAGGGAGTCAAATGAGGAATCACGTGATTCTCAACCAATTATTTCTTGTCATGAACTCTCAGGTTTCAGTACTCCACAAACTCTCAAGGTGGTGGGGTTCTTAAAGAAGTAGAAGGTAACAATGTTAATTGACTCAGGTAGTACTCATAATTTCATCAACAAAAAGTTAGCTACTCGTCTAAATTGTTTTATATATCCAACTCTAGAGTTTCAGGTTTTGATTGTAGATGATGGTACAGTTAGTTGTTTAGGGAAGTGTCATAGTATTAAATTATCCATGGGATATTATCAACTTGATTCCCCAATGTATGTGATATCCATGGGTGTAGTAGATATTGTTTTGGGAGTACAATGGCTTACTACATTGGGAATGATTGAGATGAACTTCCAAGAACTATTCATGAGATTTCAATTAGAAGGAAGGGTAGTAGATCTAAGGGGGTTGAAGGAGAAATCCCTACATATGGTAAGCTCTCATCAAATGCAAAAGTTTCTTAAGAAAGGAGTGGATGGATTTGTGGCCCAGCTATGTTCATTAGAAGTCTCTCAATCTAATGCTCCTACTCATCCAGATTTACAAGCTATAATTGATTGTCACTCAGTTGTTCTTGGAGATATGCCTAAAGGACTTCCTCCTAAGAGGGATCATGATCATGACATACAGTTAGTTCCAGGGAGCCAACCACCGAACATCAGGCCTTATAGGTATCCACACATACAAAAGAGTGAGATAGAAAAAAATGTTGAGGAGATGCTAGAGGAATGAATTATCAGGCATAGCCAAAGTGCTTACTCCTCTCCTATGGTGATGGTACATAAGAAGGATGACACTTGGCACATTTTTCCATATTATAGATTGCTCAACATGTACACCATTAAAGATAAGTTTCCTATTCCAGTCATTGATGATTTTCTAGATGAATTGAATGGAGCTATGTATTTTACCTAGTTAGATCTTAGATCTAGTTATCACCAAATTTAGATTAAGGAGGAAGATATTTGTAAGACAACATTTCAGACTCATGAGGGTCATTATGAATTTTTTGTGATGCCATTTGGTCTTACCAATGCACCATCTACATTCCAAAGTTTGATGAATTTCATTTTTAAGTTCTTGAGAAATTTTGTGTTAGTATTCTTTGATGATATTCTGATTTATAGCAAGACTTGGGAAGAACATTTGCAACATGTGGATCAAGCATTACAAATAATTGAAGATCATCAACTCTATGCTAATCCATGCAAGTGTTATTTTGATCTTAAGGAGGTGGAGTATTTGGGACACATAGTTTCACATGAAGGAGTAAAGGTGGACCCTAACAAAATTAAGGCTACCATGGAATGGCCAATTCCAAAAATCATTAAGAAACTGAGGGGTTTCTTGGGATTGACAAGGTACTATAGAATATTTGTGAATAATTATGGTTGTATAGAACCCCCCCTTACCACTATATTGAAGAAGGATTATTTTCATTGGAATGAGTCTACTAATAAAACATTTGAGAGATTGAAGGAGGCTATGTGTACAACTCCAATGCTTGCCACTCCTGACTTCACCAATGAATTCATTATGGAATGTGATGCTTCTAGAAATGGGATAGGAGTAGTTCTCATGCAAGAAGGTCAACCAATTTATTTTTAGAGTCATCAATTAAAGAGTAAGAATCAGCTAAAACCTATTTATGAGAAGGAAATGCTAGCAATCCTTCATGCAGTTAAACAATGGAGGTCTTACCTTATGGGGAGACACTTCAAGGTTAAGATAGATCGTGATAGCCTAAAATATTTTTTGGAACAAATAATATCTTCTGAAGAGCAACAAAAATGGGTCACTAAGATGTTAGGATATGACTTTGATATTGTATATAAGAAAGGGAAGGAAAATATTGTAGCAAATTCACTTTCAAGGAAGGATGAGAAAGATGAAGCCTTATTGTGTGCTCTTTCAATATTACAAGAAAATTGGGTGGAGGAATCAAGAAAATTGGGTGGAGGAATCCAAAGCAGAGTGGCAAAATGATGCGAAAAGTAATCTCATCCAACAATTAAAAAGTGATTGTAGTAGTTCAGATAAGTTTTGTTGGAAGGGAGATAATCTTTGGTATAAAGATCATTTGTATCTCTGCAAGAATTCCACTCTTAAACACAAGATTCTGATAGAGCTACATGAGTCTCCAGTTGGTGTTCATTTAGGATTTTTGAAGAAATATCATTGAGTCAAGCAAGAATTTTTTTGGGAGGAGCTAAAAGGTGATGTTCAAAAATTTGTGGTTGAATGTTTGGTTTTTCAAAGGAATAAAGGGGGGAGACAATTAAGACACCAGGTCTCTTGCAGCCCTTATCTATTCCTAGCCAGTGTTGGGAAGAGGTATCCATGGACTTCATCATAGGGCTTCCCAAATCTAAAGTTCATAATGCCATCATCGTAGTAGTTGATTGCCTCACTAAATATGCACATTTTATTGCATTATCACATCCTTTTACAACAAGTGTAGTGTCAAAATATTTTTTGGAGAATATCCAAAAGCTACATGGTATGCCTAAGGTTATTGTTAGTGATCATCATCCTATCGTCACTAGTCACTTTTGGAAATATTTATTCTCATGTTTGGGTACTCAATTGGATCATAGCTCTTCATACCATCCTCAATTAGATGGGAAAAATTAGGTTTTTAATAAGTGTTTGGAAGGATATCTACGTTGTTTAACTTCAGAGAAACAAAATCAATGGGTAGATTGGCTACCACTTGCATAATGGTGGTATAACACTTCTTTTCATAGGTCGTCAAAAATGTCTCCATTTTTGGCACTTTATGGATATCATCCTCCTTCCATCACTTCATCAAAAAAGGTGTCACCAAGTGTTTAGGCAGTAGAGGACCACTTGCTTCATCACCAACAAGTACTTTTAGGACTCAAGTAGAATTTATCCATGGCACAAAATTGAATGAAACAATAGGCAGACCAATATCATAGTGAAAGAAGTTTTGAAGTTTGGGATTGAGTCTTCTTGAGATTGCAACCTTTAAGAAAATCTCACTGAAGCAACAAAAAAAGAATAATAAGTTATCTCCAAGGTATTATGGGCCATACCAAATCATGCAAAAGATCGGTAGTGTTTCCTACAAGCTAGAGTTGCCACCAACAACAAAGATACCTCCATTTTTCCATGTTTCTTGTTTGAAGAAGGTAATTGGGCATAATATTCCAACTCAAACAATACTACCAAAGCTTGTTGAAGAAGGAAGAATCATTTTGGAACCTGAGTGCATTCGTCAAACACACACAAAGAAGTTGAGGAATAGAACTCTCACTGAGTATCTCATCCAATGGAAGAATTTACCAGTTCAAGAGGCCACTTGGGAGGATGAGGAGTTCATTCAAAATAATCCAAACTTGATTAGGATTGAGGACAATGCTTCTTTTAAGAAGGGAGGCATGCTACACCCTTAATATTGGTGTAGATCAGGTTATGAATAGTTAGTTTGTGGCTATCTTAACTCCTAATTAATTCATGTTGTCATTATTATATTATTATTTAGTTGGTTGGGTCGGCCTAGGTATTATATAGGGGTGTCTAAGTTGGCCTAGGTGATATCCTAGGCATAAATAGGTATATACAGAAGGGTTGTGAGTCTTATTTCATCATCATATTGTGAAGTGTGTTCTCATTAGAGATATTTGGAGGTTTTCCCCCTCGAAGTGGCTTGCTATTCTTAGTTATTATCAAGTATTTGCATCATATTTCATATCATATTCTTCTATTGTGCAAGTTATTTCCTAACACAGAGCTTATTTCCTCATAAGGAGTTTAACAGCTTGGGGAAGATCTTGGAAAGTGTTTCAATAGATTCAAGCAGTCTTCAACAATAGCTTGTGGTGGCCCTAGATGATCTTGATCAATCAAAATTTGAAGTCTGGGAATTGAAAGAAAATCTTCTGAATGCTAAGAAATTCATCAAGTCGTTAAAAGAAAAAATCAATAAGTCCAGGGAGAAGAGAAGTGAACTCTGTGATCAAATCAAGCTAGATGATAGTAAATACATTGAAGATGAACAACTGAGTCAAGTCCTGAAGGAAAAGATAGAAGAATGTGAAAAATTTTCTGGAGAAAATACAATCATAAAGCATGAGATGGAATCTATCATGATGAGGATGACAAAGGAAATAGAAGATAGAAATAAGAATGAAGAGAATCTCACACATTCCTTGAAAGAAAAATTTGAAGAGTGCAACTAAATTATTGATGGATTCAATTATTTGGAACTTGAGTTTGATCAATCTAAACATAATGAGGAAGAGCTTGAAAAGCATATTGTTGATATCATAGATGAACTTGCTACTACAAATGAATTCAAGGAGAATTTTAAGGTTAGCTTAGCCAAGCTAGATGAACTGATTAAAGGTCATAGGACTAATGGTGACAAGCGAGGTCTTGGATATGAGGAAGGAGAAAGTTCCAAATCTGGACAAAGGAGATTCAAACAAGGAAATCAGATGAATAATGCTAGAAGGTATCCGGTAAGACAACCAAATGCTTAGAGGTTCAATGGTTATTGTTTTACTTGAAATAAATTTGGACATATGGCAGCTCAATATAGAAGTAGAATAAATTCAAGTGGTCCATCATTTTCTGGTCAATGCTTTAATTGTAATAAGTATAGTCATAAGTCAAATGAATGCAAAAATGTGATGAACAACTTCTATAGAGATGTCAGATGTTATACATGCAATAGATTTGGCCATATTGCTAATCAGTGCACATCCAGAGAAAATTAGTGGAACAACTGGTTTGGACAGAGAAATGTGGTGTGCTACAATTGCAACATAACTGGTCATATTGCTAGATTCTACATAAGAGGTCCAGAAAATCAAAGAAGAAACATGTATAATGATGTAAAAGGAAAAGGGAAAGTCACTACAAATTAGATCAAGAAGTAGATGAAGAAGAAATGGGTGAATAAGAGTCCCTCTGTTGCAGGAAATGAACCTACACCAGAACCTGCTTTTGGTAATTCCTCTGGGAATTAGGTTAAGGCTTCTGGCCTAGGGGGAGTTGTCAAGAAATTTTTTCAAAACCCCCTATAGGAGATCGACACTAGGATGTGGATGAGATCAGTAATTGTATTGTTGGTCTACAAATGCTATTGGTTAGTTGGAGAAAGTATTCATGTAGAATTGAAGATCAGTAGAAGAGTTATCTTTCATAGTGTATGGAAATAGGGTATCTGAATGAATTAGGGAAAAAGCATTTATTGCGTCAAAAATTTAGGTGTACAAATGATAAATAGACATTTCTATCTTTCAATTGTCACTTTGCATTTTGAAGAGAAGAATTTTGAAGATCTTTAAAGCAAACTTTGGAAAAATTTGGTGAGAATTCAAGTGTGAAGGTGATTCGAAGTTCAAACCCTAATCTGGTGAAAAGGTATTTTTCAAGAAAACTTGCAAATTTGTGAATTTGTAATGGCTACTCCATTGGTAGTTGAAGTCAAGGAAAGACCCCGTCCAAAATTCAAGTGGCATCCTTTCAAGTCTATTGAGACTGGGCCCTTAGGTGCATTTTCGTCTGTTCCGTACAACATATTGCATATTGAAGATATTAGGGCATACATTCATGCTAATATTGAGGAGTCGGGAAGCTTGTAGTTGCTGAATTTGTATTCCAAACACATTGTTGGAAAGGATTTTTGGTGTTAAGCCTGAATTCAAAACCCTAGAGGAGAAGAAATTCATGCAAATTGTGAAATTCCCCATGTTTGATGAAAATGAATGGGTTTGGTATATCTTGAGTTGAGTTCATGTGGAATTTATGTGGTCGAATCAACCTTTCAAAATTATAAAATAAGCTATAAGTGTTGTTACAAGTTTAAATTCTTCTAGTGGTTTGCCAGTTTTGAAGTCTATGAAGAATCAAATGGTCACTGATGTGACTAGTTTGATTTGACAGAATAGCAATGATAATTGATAAAATCATTGATGTGAGTGTGAAATTTGCTTCAATGGTCATTGGATATAAGATATATCAATACAACCGAGAAAATTTTGTATTCGGTATTCCCATATATGCAACCTATCAGATGGTAAAGGAAAATCGAGAGTATGATTTTTTTGAATTGCTTTGAAGTCAACTCATGGAGAATCTTGGCAAGATAAAGAAAGACAAGAGGAATTCCTTCAAATATGGTAATATGTTATTGTGTTTGTTCTTTTATTTCATGAATGAAGTTCTAGGAGTTGGGAAAGTACGTTGGAAAAGCAATAATCCTATTGTTGTTCAAATTAGAGACATGTTATTCGGCCTTGGTGATTTGCAAACTAGGAAAACTACAATCTGGGGGTATCTCAAGAATTTTCAAAAAGTAATGCAAGCAAGGGAAAGAATTCCTACTTCTATTATGGAGAAGTATAAGGGTACAATTTTTTTTATGGTGGATATTGATCAGTGCTTGATGGAATTAGCAGATCCAAGAACTATTTGGATTATGCCTATGGGATATGAAATTGAGGAGAGAATCCTGGAATTGTACGCACAACATCTGTTGAGCAAGCCTCAAGATCCAGTGGAAGAAAGTTTTGGAACATATGTAGAGAAGAACATGCAAGTCCATGATCAATTGAAGAAACTAATGATACTATGAAGAGAGAAAAGAAGTGGAATTCTTTGCAGAAAGTATGGGAATATTTGCAGAAATAGTAAGAGAAGCTAGAAGGAAAAGAGAGCAAGCTAAAAGTGAAAAAGGAAAAGAGCCTGATAAAACTAAATCTACTAGTCTAGTAGTATCCTCTACTTGAACTAGATCTACAAGGAGCTCAGTACCCCTATCCAATCATGTCAAGAATTTAGCCCCTACAAAAGCTCAATACAAGGAATCCAGTAAAAGGAAGAAGGATAAGAGCACAAGAGTGTATAAATTTGTTTCAAATAATGAAGAGACAAGATCTGATAAAGAAGTTAGAGAAATAAAGAATATGAGTACCCCTGTAGCAGCAACAACTAAGCCCTCCAGTGAAGAATAAAAAGAAAAGAAGAAGATGAAGCTTGACAAACTAGGTATGTCAGTAGAGGAAGTTGAAAGAGGTATAATTAAGGATGGAAATCTTAACCCTCTATGTGAAGCATATGGTACTTTTGATACTATTGGTCAAAGAGTCCTTGAGAGGCTACAATAAAATATTTGAACAATTTCAATATGACTCTTGTTGAAATAATGGCACAGTTGCCTAAGGAATTGTATGAAATTTTGGAAATGAGGAGAGTTAATGCTAGAACTCAAGAAGAGAAACTAAGAGAATGGGTTCTTGCAAATCTAAGTTTGGTAATGTCTATTGAGGAAATGCAGTCAATCTTGAAAGAAGAAAAAATAGAATTCAAGAGAAAATCAAGAATAAAAAAGCTTATGTTGGGTAGGACTGGAGAAGTAGAAAAAGAAACAGAAAGCATTCTAAAGAAAGTTCTATTAAAGAACAAAATTGATGTTGTTTCTAAAGAAGAGCATGTGGCAAATATCTCATCTAGTCCAACAAATGAAGAGGTTACAATTGAGGATACTCAGATCCCTCCTGAAGTGCATGATACAGAAGAACCTATGGAGATTGAAGCGCCTAACATTGTGTCTATTGCAGAAAAGGAGATGTCAGATGAAGCAGTTGAAGCTCTAAATGACAAGAAAAAATATGTGGTTGTGGAAACAGTAGTTGAAGAAAAGAAATTTGAAGTCAAGGAAGTTCTAGTAGAAGCAAGAGACACTGTAGAGGCAGTGAAGAATTTTCTAAAAGAGCAAAAGGAATAATTTGATCTTGAGTTGGGAGATGCTCCTATTCATTTGTCTACCTTGTCCCCAATTCAGAAAATGAAAGTTGCATCATTTGCACAAGCTAAGGCTAGGGAAGAAATTCTGAAGTCTCATTTTGAGGATAGTGAGTTATTGAATCTTGCATCTGGGATTTTGGAGATCATGCCTACTCATGTTAAGGACCAATCCAGTTCTTCCTTCAGTGAGCTGAAGAAGCTTATAAATTATGTAAGTACTCATTTTGAGTCACTTGAGAAGTCAACTTTGGTCAAGGTACAAAAGGAGTTTGATGTCAAAAGGTTTAGTCTGAAAGGTATGATAGCTAAAGATAAATCTTTGTTAGCTACCTATGTGAAGAATGTTCATAGTGCTCTATCTAAAGGTGGAAATGTTTATAAGTCATGTTTATCTTTTTCAAAACTTACCGAGGAAAATGAGAAGGTTAAGGATTATGAGGAGTTAGCTGCTATTTTTGATGCTTTTGATCCTTTAACTATTTCTGTTGGAAAGTATGAAGGTCAAGTTATATCTCTACTTGAAAAAATAAAGAATCTAAAGCATGACAATGAAAGAATTGTGGAAAGAGCTAGTGAACTTAGAGGCCCAATTGGTCTAAAGATGGAAACTATGTTGAGTTCTTTGAAGGAAGCACAAAATACTTTAGCAGTCAATGATCCAGAGAACCTTGAAACTATTGAGATGCAATCTTATTTTCTTTGCAATCACATAACTATTCTAGAAAGTCTTAAGAAGTGTTGGGATTAAAGCCTAAACTTGTTGAAAACCAATTTTGCAGATACTTTCAAGTTTGTGTAAATTGTTGAAACAAATATGTACTTATGCAGTTTGAGGTTTTTCTCTATTTTTTATGTGGATTCCCTATCATTTCCATTGATGTCAAAGGGGGAGAGTAGAACAATTAAAAATGCATATTCATCTAAGGGGGAGTTGTAATTTTGAGCTGTGAATGAAGATCTTTTTGGAGTTTTGTTTGGCAGTATATTTTTGTTGGTACTAATCTGACACTTAGTTATTTTTCACTAAATGTTGTTGTTATCAATAGTTTTGCACCCTACTGAATGCAGTATTCAACAAACTACTGAAACATGGAAACCTCTTTCAGATGTGGGTGATCTGCATGAAAGAGGAATCTCCAGAGCGAGCTGGTTCTCTGAATGATGAATTCTATTCTAAATGTCTTTTCAAGAAAAAGGATAGAAGGATAAACTGGGTCTGAAAACTAAAACTAAAATTCTATCATTCTAAAAATAATGATTAACTATAAGAAAATCCTGATAATAACTCACTCTCACCAACTCTTTAAAATTGAAATCTCACAATCTCACAACATAGGCAGTTCAACAGTGATTTATGCAAAGGTTAAGTTAACACAAGGCATAACCTGAACTAGCATGCAACTCCTGCAAATTTCTTGACAATAGTAAGAAAAGAAAAGAATCCAACAAATTTGAATCACAGAACAAATCAGATTACTATTCCAAGTCATGAAAAGGAAATGAGAAAGGAAAACTCTGCTATTTTTATTGAATGATGGAGTGAAAACTCTCAGAATCTTAGCAAACATAAGTTTACAAGCTCCCCAAAAATGTGTAAGGGCAAGAAACTCTCTTCTAAACTGTTGTGAAGGGAGAGTTGAAAGACTAAGTCTATCCAAAGAACTCTCTAGGAAACCCTAATTCGAGCTCAAAAAAAGCTCAAGGAAAAAAACTTCAAACAAACTCAAAAACTGCTTTAAAAGCAGAAAAAAACACAATGCTTTTATGATTACACTTTCAAGCCCCTAAAAATAGGCTAAATCTGCTTTAAAAGCACAAAAACACCTTATCTCTCCAAGATAAGTCTCAAATCCGACCAAGAGGAAAAGTCAGTCAAAGATCTGCTAAAAATAGCAAGAAAACATAAAGCAATTTATAGAATATCGCTTTTATGATTCTACTTTACAAGATGCAGATTTTTTACAATTTGTCTTATTTTTGCAATCTAAAGATTGGAAATCTTTTGCAAAAAGAAAATCTCCTTATTTCTCCATTACAACATTCTGATTTTCTCAAAAATCATAAAAATACATTACATAATGTCATATTCCTATCAACTCCATAATTGATTTCTCCAAAATCAATCAAAAATAAAAACCCTAAAAACATTGACCCTAGGCTTAAAGTATTCATAATTCTCCCTTAATTTCTCTTTACTTAAAACAATACCCTAAGGAAAAAACCCATATTTCTCTAAGGCAAAACAATAAGTCTTAAATACCTAAGTCGTCACCCTAGCATAGAATTTCGGCCTTACATAAATATTGACTTAGACTTAGGTTTAATAAATCACAAGGAAGGAATTATGGATTTCGACCTCCATTTGATATTCTCCACATGCCTTGAATGAACATTCTGGAACTTCATAATGATTGAATTAGGGATTTGATCAAAACAGGGTCAAACCCTAATTATCATTTCATTTCACACTCGTGACTTTGGAAAGAAGGAAACTCTGTCTGCAAGAACAATGCCACCATGATGGTGTCGGATTCGAGCTCGTGTGCTTCAGTAATCTTTCCTTGCTCTCCAGTTGACCGAAAACTTTAGTGGGTAAGTCTGACTTTGAAGTATTGAAGCTCTTTTAACTTCTTATTAAACACAAAAAAGAGATAATGTCGCGGCCTGCATGAGTTTGGTTTCTGATTCTTCTCTTTCCCTTGCTCCTCCATGCCATCATGAGCTCGAACTCAACCTCTGCAGTCCACTCCATGAAAGCTCGACTTGTATTCTTGTTTTCCTTTACTGCGCAGAGGTAAGCTTTATTTAATGATTTTCATAACCTCTAATTTGGCCTTGAGGCCGTGGTGAACACACTCTGATATCTTTATTCTGCATTTTTTTTGTGTTTCTCCTGCTCATTGTTGTGTATCATTCTCACCATAAAAGCTCGGTCGTTCTTCAAAACTCGAAATCATGCCTTGGAAAGCTGAACAGGAAGCTATGGCCGTGGCTTGAGTGCTCCATCAGAAATTTAAACTGGTAATTTTCCCTGCCAATCTCCAGAGACTTAAATGGTTTCTTTCTACCCATGAATTTTGGCCATATCAGGCCATGCCCCATGTGCACTGTAGGAAACAACTTCTTGACTTTTGGGTTTGACCCATATCATAAAATCGAGCATTATGTCAATTTGATAATATTTTTGCATATGGGTATTAAAGAAAGCTGAATAAAATTGAATCTCTTCCTCTTGTATTTTGACAAAATTCTAGGAGCTTGCATTTTCTTTTCTGTGTGTTTCTTGTGCTCAAACTACTATTAAAGCTCGACCACTAGTTTGAGAGCTCGACCCTTTGGTTTCTATCCTATGAGTGTCACTATAGCTTACCATCATCGGGGATACCTCTCATAGAGAGCTTGAGTCATACCGAAAATCTTTATTATTTCCTAGTTTCCAAGACAATATGTAGTCAGGGTGACGTCTTGTAGAGCATCCTGTGTCTTGCCGAAAACTCATTCTTTCATTCCTATCGCCATGACATATCATTTTCAGGTAGACCTCTTATAGATATCTCGAGTCATACCAAAATTCTTTTTGATTAATTATTTCCTTCGACCCATAACATATTACCTACCTTTATGTCAATTTAAAAGCATTTCCGTTTGTGGGTATCACATAAATTTTGAAAAAACTGCATCTATTGCTCGACCCAACTCAAATACTTGCATCAGTTGTATATATTTGCTTTCTAAATTCAAGATCTCACATGGGTTATCTTTATAATTGTTTCTTCTGCACTTTGAAGCTAACCCTGAAAATGGGTACTCAAAATTTTAAAGGGAAACTACATTTTCTGTATTTTGATGCTAAACTGAAAGTGGGTTTTTGGGATTATTAGAGAAAAATGCATTTTCTTCTCTTATCAACTCAACCTAGCACATAAATCTTCATATTTATAGTCATAATACTTTTGAATGTAAAAGTCAAAATGGGTATTGTAGATTATCATATTTCTGTATTTTCGAAAGCAAACCCTCATGTGGGTATTTGCAATTTCTAAAGAGAAATGCATTTTTTGTACTTTGAAAGTAATTGAAAATATGAAGTAACTGCTATTTGTTATATCCATATGGCTCGAGCTAAAAATAAACAATGGCCTATTCCACACTTTTGAAACAAAACAATATCATGGGTATTGGAAAATTTCAAAGCAAAAGCATGTATTCCTATTTTCTGACAGAGCTTGACCTCCCAAACTGCCTTGAAATGGTGATAAAACTGTATACTTGCTTGCATTTCTTCCAAGATTTTGACTCAAATAACAAGTGACATTTTGCATTTACTTCTAAAACAAAAGGATGCATTGGATATTTGTCTTTATTTTTAACCTACCTGCTGCTTGCTTTAATATGCTTTCAGAAATATGAAAAGAACTTGATGGGGACAATAAGAATCTGTGTGCTTGTTCACATCCATCTGACTCATATACCCAGTTTTCCATCTAGGCATTTTTGTAACTTTCTTTGATAGTTATAATACCTGAGCTCAATTCACAGAACTGTGCTTGACATGGAGCTATAAACTATCCCTAAAAATAACATCCAACCTTCATTCTGAGAAAACTCTCCAGGTACTAAGAATCTGAAAGATTTGTCTTGAATTCAAAATTTCATATGTGGATTAAGCTCGAAATTGAACATTCCATTATGGTCCCCAACTGTATTTTTTTTCTCATCTTGTAGATATGACAAAACTTTTATCTTATTGTTCTCACAAGACCTTGACTGAGTAATCTGAAAATGATCAAAATCTTGCATATTTGTTGTATTTAATTCATGGCTTGACCTATTACAAGTGATGTCTTACTTGACACCTATAACTCACTGAAAAAAAATGAAAGTATATCACATTTGATTGTTGTCCTCCACTAATCATTAATACACGATCCCATTTGAGGCACCATCCCAATTAGAATTAGTTCACTATCCTTGTTGTAACTTCTAATAACTAGTACTTCATATTTGAGTATTATATCATTGATGCTCATTACTGTATCCAGCTACTCCCTTGAAATAGAAATTGTCATAGTTAAGATCTCAAATCACAAATTGATCCAAAGTGAACTCCTATTTTTCTATTTTAGCACTTATGCAGGGCTTTTAACTTAACATCGAATCATAATGGACTCTACCTAGTCTTCTGTTCCTAGGCATAACTGACACCTCAAAACCTTCTTCTGGAAACAAAATGTTCGCCCCTTCCTTGATAGTTTATGAAGATTACTAGCTTAATACTTAGAATTCCCCATGTATATTGTGTGTATAAACAACAATGTCCCTTTTAACTCTAACACAACAGCTTTCACTTTCTATATTCAAATTTTGTAGAGGTTTTACCTTTCTAATTTTGGATTGAAAAATTGCATCTATACAAACCTCCTCAACTCACCGGTTTATATGTATAACTGGTAACTCAGAATCATTCTGGAAAGAAAAAAACTTATTCCTCCAATATTATTCTGGGATGATCTCCTTGTTATTACTATTGATAATGCAGTATTTCTTTACCAGTCAACTCAGAACTAGAAATTCATCTAACACTCAGGTGCACTGTCTATATTTGTTCTCATGAGCAACATGGTACTCTTCATGCATTTTTATATTTCACCGTACAAAACTGCTCTTAAGATCTATCCTCTTTGATGATGAAAATTAGAACAAAATATTTAGGCATATGTATGCCTGTTCACTATCCGAAAGAGAATTGATGAATTGAAACTCACATGACATATGATTACAATCGGCATAGAAAATGAAGTTATTCAGCAATTTCTGATATAAATGTATTCAGCTAAATTCCTTAAGTGAACTAAACTCACTATTCACCTGTAGCCTTCAGAAAGAATCCTGATCGTTATGAATGCACAGTTGGTTTCATTACTTGATGGATTCTCTATTTTATTCTTTCATCTGTATTTCATTTCATTTGTTGTATATGATGAAGTATCTTTTAAAATCGGCCCCATTTAATGAATATGGCAGCATGCTGAGTTCTACCCTTGTGGGAGCCCGTTTTACTCCACATGCTTGTTCTTCGAATAATGTTCAGCTTCATGACTTAACCTATACCTACAGAAGGAAGCAAACAATGTTAGCATAAAAAATAGAACATGTTGATGATGATATTGTTACTTCTCCTTTAGCTCACTTCTTTCATACTGCACTTGATTGATTGTTTCAATGCATTGCTAATAGTATGTTGTACTATTGTAGGTGCATCATATGAGTTATGGCATAGTTGGAGCCACTGACACCCCTATTTTCCTCTTACAGGTCAACGAAGCCCGAGATGACGAGGTGCACCATTCAACATCAAGCATCGATAATCAGGCAATGATGACTATGATGTTACTTATGTGCTTTCCTTTCTGCATCTTCAGTAGTGCAATGTGCTATTAGAAATATGTTGTCACAGTTATATCCACGGCTTGTGTGGATCTTTGATCTCAATTCTGCTTTTCAATTGAAAAGAAAATGCATTTTCATGCAATGTTGTAATACTATTCTAATTGTGAAATCAAATGAACCCTTGTAAAAATATGAGTTTCACAAAATGAATACAAGCATCTAAAATGCTATTTTGCTCATGTACTCAATTCTGTATTTCTTTTAAAACTGCAACATCTAAATGGCACTTTGCAACTCCATAACTTCACTAAAATGCATAACTGTTACTTAATGAAAAAGTAATGTGAAATAGAATTTAAAATCTAATCTACAATTCCACTTTATATCAAATAGCAATCAGCCAACTCCTCCATTTGAGCTGAGGCAAAAAATATGTAACATTTTGGCGATTTCCACTCTATGCTTGCCTGCTAAGTATAGATCAGTGGCCTTTAAAACATTCATTGGGCACGGAGTCAAATTTGCCCCTTCTTATGAACTCATAAACTTTGAACAACAACACTCCAAATAGCAGCAAGAAAACAAAACAAAACTGAAAGCAACCAAAAGGCCCTGGTGGCCAACAAAACAATGCGCAGCAACACTTAGAGAAAGCAAACTATTGAAATGAAATGTGTGAAACACACTTATTTGCAAACTACTCTACCTAATAGTGAGATAACTTATCTCAAAGGTAGTGCTTGAGGTGGATCCCATTTACTGGGATAGACAGCACCTCGCCAGTCATCTTCGAAAGTTGGAATGTGTTGTGTTCTTTGCATTCCGTGATCACATAAGGCCCATCCCATATTGCATAGAACTTGGAATGTCGTCCAGGTCTACTCTTGAATTCATTCCACTTGAAAACTAGATCTCCAATAATGAAATCACGAGGCTTCGCCCTCTTATCAAAAATATTCTTCATTTGAGCTTGATGTATTTCCAGCTGTCGTAGAGCTTCCTTTCTGGTTTCTTCGAGCTCGACCAACTGTGCAAACCTCACTTCAAGAGGTTGTTCATTCAGTAACTCCAGTTATTTAACATAACTTAATGTTGTCAATTCAATTGAAATAGGCAACTTAGCCTCTCTGCCATAAGTTAAAACAAAAGGTGAACAACCAGTGGCTCTTTTAGGAGTTATTTTGTCAGCCCAAAGGGATAGCTTCAGCTTTTCATGCCATGTTCTCTGGTTATCTTCAATAATATTTTTGATTATCCGAATCAGATTTTTATTTATGGATTTTGCCTGTCCATTACCTTGAGGATAATAATTTGATGAAGTGTTCAGATAAATGTTATTTCTAATAGACCAATCTAAAATCCTTAACCCTATGAAAGCTAAGCCATTATCTGAAATGATTGAATCTAGAATACCAAATCTCGATATGAGATCTTGATAAAAAATAAGCACTAAAGTCTCGTTTGCTTCCTTTAAAGAAACAACTTCGGTCCACTTTGTAAAATAATTTGTGGTAGTAAGAATCCACTTATGACCTGCACTTGACGGTGGGTTTATAGGATCGATAAAATCTAAGCCCCACTTAGCAAAGGGTTGTTCTACCTTAATCGGATGCAGGGCAGCGGTGCAAGCCTCTATTTACCAGCAAATAATGCACATTTCTCACACTTTCTGACCCATGCAATAGCATCTTTAAACAGATCTAGCCAATAATAACCAGCTCTCATAATTTTCAGAGTTGTTCTTGCAGCAAAGTGACCTCCTGAAGGTCCATCATGAAACTCTGCCAATAGCTTATCCACTTGATCAGGCTGAATACAACGTAATAAAATACCTTGGAAATCTCTCCTATAAAGAACGCCATCGATAACTGTATAAGGGATGGCTTGTAATCTATAGTACCTTTTTTTTTTTTTTTCTGTCCAAGCCTTCGGGGCATTCACCAGTTTGCAGATAATGTATCATTTGCTATAGCCATGTAACAGGGGGTGCTTGAACAACACTTAAAACATCATTATTTAATATTGTTTCTATATTTGTAGCCTCTTTTAGGCTGTTGTTTTCACTTCCAACAATTTTCTCGCACAAACCTTTGCCTCTAACGAGCTTGGTTACTTTTATATCAACATTGAACTCCATCACTTTAGTGATCCAACCAGCACGCTTATCATTAATGTCTTCATTGAGCAGAAAATCCTTAACAGTTGAATGAGCCACTAATAAATGAACCTTGTTGTTGGAAAACATGTGTCTAAATTTCTTCAAGCTTCTTACAACAGTAAAAATATGTTTCTCCACAAAAGAGTACTTTACCTCGTAATTGTACAAAACTTGACTGAAAAATGCAACTGGTTGTTCTAAGCCTTCCTTGTTTTGCTGGCATAACATGGCTGAAACTGTATCCACTCCTCCAAAAGCATACAAAATAAAATCTTTGTCAAAATTTGGATTAATGAGAGTAGGAGCGACAGTGAGCACTTCTTTCCTTCTTTGGTCCAACTGAATGGCATGTTCTTCTTTAGCATAGAAGTGAGAGGTTGCAGCAAGGCTGCGATATTTGGTATGAACCTCCTCATGAAATTTATTCTCCCAAGAAAGCTTTGCAAGCCTTTCTTATGGGCTGGTAATGGCAATTCAAGAATTGCAGAAACTCTTTCAGGATCAATTGAAATACCTTGCTTTGAGACAATGTGTCCAAGTAATTTTCCTTCATGTATCAAAAATATACACTTCTTCGGGTTGAGAGACACTCTGAATTCTCTGCACCTTTGAAAAATCTATTCCAAATGATCCAAATGTTCATTAGCACTTCTGGAAAAAATCGTAATATCATCTAAATATACCAGAACAAATTTGTTCATAAGGCCGTGGAAGGTCATATCCATAGCACGCTGGAAAGTTGCTCCAACATTTGATAGGCCAAAAGGCATCTTCTTGTAGGCCATCGTGCCCCACTTGGTTGTAAACACTGTTTTGAACTGATCCTCTTGCTTAACTAGAATTTGATTATAACCTGAGTAGCCATCTAAAAAAGAAAATCTATCAGAACCAGAAACTACCTGTAAAATTTGCTCCATAGAAGGGAGTGAGTAATGGTCTTTCAAAGACACACTATTTAGATCTCAAAAATCGGCACTATTGGAACTGTAAAAATATGATGATCTCACATGTTAGTTTTACTCATAAACTTCCAGATTTGATCCTACCGTGTGCATTTTCCACTCATATTTTTCCCCTTTGTCCCATTGAATCCATTGAGTCATGCATATTTTACATCATGGTTTAGGTCAGCGTGACATTTTCTTTGTCTCCCTGACTCATTTTTGCTAACTTCTGTGTTTTAGGGTGGTCGGTAGGACTTCTCACATGTCTCGGTGATCACATTGGTAGGTGGAACCTTATTGGCATGTGTTGTGGCTATCGGGTTGAATTCTTCCTGATATTCTCTTGTCTTACTGACTAGTGCCTAAGTGGTCATTTTGGTGAGAGTTTTTTCCTCGGTGGAAGCTCTCACCGAATTCATCATGTCTCGCTGATTGGAGGAACATAATTTTCTTATCGGCATAAGTTAGGATCTTCGGTGGAAGTCATAGCGAACCCAAGGGTGTCTCATCAACCGACAACTATAACATACACTTCGGTAAGACTTATGAGCCTTGGTGTTAAGTCTTGGCAAGCCCGTCAGGTCTTGCCGACAAAATCTAACGAATGGCTTTTGGCAAAAGTATTATGTTGTCTTGGTGAATTGGTATGTGCTCAGGTTGACTTTGAAGCCTTCGGTGAAACATTATATTGTCTACATAGGGTTTCCCCAATAGTCACAGGTTATAGCGACAAACATGAAGATGAAGGCTTCTATCGGTATAAGGATATTGATGTCTTGGCGATATATTGTGGCTCGAGGTTTTCGGCAAAATGAAGTGACATCTACAAGAGGTCTCCTCGAGAGCAATATGCTATAGCGACTATGAAAAAAGCAAATGGAAATCACGTGAGGAATGCACTTCGATATAACATGCGGATGGTCACAGTGAATACTGGTAGGGAACTCGGGCAGCAGCGATTAACATTATATTGCCTTCGGCATACCTTCATGATTGTCTTGACGACTAATTCACTGGTGAACGAATAACAAAAATACATTATTGTGGCTGACATGAATTTGTTTAGGTGACTGTTGTTGGCCAACATTGTTGGAGCCCGAATTTTGTGCTTGGCCGACATGATATTTCAAATGTTTTATTTTCTTAATGTTGGCTATAAATATGCCCCGAGATTGTAATTGAACAGGATCAGATTTTAGATAAAAAGCAGTAGGTAGTCAGATGGCTACAGTAGGATAATTTTCTCTTTTTAGAGACTATGTGCATGATTTCAAATGGCGGTTTCAATGAAATTCAGCTGTGTGGTAATTTTTTTTTGGTGTCAATTGTATGTCGAGTTCATTGAAAAGCATTGCTGAAGTTGTCTCCATGTTGATTCTTTCTAGTTATTTAAATTGATGTAACAAGTTTATTTTCAGTTTATCTATGCACATTTGTTGCATTTGTGTGGTTAATCGATTTGGTTCTCTCAAGTAGGGATTAAATCCTTTTCAGTAATCATAGTAATCAGGGAGATTCATCTGAATTATTAAAGTAGAGCTCAATAGTCATAATCTTGCATTGTTTATACAAGTTATGAATAGATCATATGCCTGCAATTTGATTTTCTGCCAGAATAAGTTGCCCATTTCTGTTTCATTTGACTCCGCATACCCAACAAGGCACTGGTCTCTGCAATTTCATTATTTGAATTCATTCAACCTCTTTTATCTGTTAATTAAGTATTTTAGGATTTAGATCTGCAAATTGCTATCAAGTTTGATCTCATTTGTTCACCGTTATCTGCCATTGTGGACAAAGCACATTAGAAGAATAATCATAAGATAAGCCTGCATTGTTCAAGAGAGGTACACCCGCCTAGGTTTAGCACCACTTGAAGAGTAAAAGGTTTGATTGCTTCAAACCTTGTTCTGTTACCCTGGAACATCGTGAAAGCTTGGCAACCTTTCATGGTTCAAACCTATGTTTTTGAGAGCTAACAAATTAGCGACTCTGTTGGGGATTATATCAAAAAATTTGGTTGAAGACCACATTATAGAGTCATCAGAGGAAAAGTTGTAATTTGAGAAATTTCAGAAAGGGTGATTCCACTGGGAAAAGATCAGAAATAATGATTTTCCTACTTTTGGAAAAGTAGGTGGCGACTCTGAAAGATTTTTTGCAATTTTTTAAACATGAATGGAGGAGGAATTCAGTTCAGGGGAGGTCATGCTGGAGCTCCTCATGGTCAGCAGTATGTGCCATATTATCATACACAGTACTATAGTCTGATGTACCAGCATCCGTACCCACATAATGCTCCCCCCTTATCAGTATACAACCATGATTAGATAGTTTGATTTGTCAGGGATTCCATTATCCCCTTATCCAATGGATGGCAGTTGGAGGGGTATTGTTCCAAAGTTTACATGGTGTGATGTAATCACTGCTGAAGATCATTTAAGAAGTTTTGATGCTTTCATCCAAGATTTGGATGTGCCCTACAAAGATTTATGCATGAAGCTATTCATGATATCACTTGTTGAAGATGCTAGGGATTCGTTCAACAGCTTACCAGGTGTCTCTATTGATTCTCTCCAAGGATTTCAAAATCAGTTCCTCGAGAAGTTTGGGAATCTAAGTGCACCAGATTTTGCTCTTCGTGAATTATTGCACATTCAGAAAGATCAAAGTGATACAATTTATGATTTCAATCGAAGATTCAATAAGTTGCAGAATAAAATACCTATTGGATCAAAGTTGCCAGATTTTGTAGCACTGAGTATTTATTTGAATGCATTTGATCCAAAGACAAGGTATGAGCTTAGAAATAAATTCCCAAGAAGTTTGGCTGAGGCACAAAAGATGGCACAAACAATTGAAAATAATAGGAAGGCTGCTAGGATAATCAATAAAAGAGATATCCCTAGGGTTTCTCAGAAAAGCAACACATACAGGAACGAAAGGCCAAGGTTGCATGGCATGCCTTATAATACAGACTGGAAGGACAACAAACCTATAACAACTAGGCCTGGAAGTGAGGGATTTTCTGATCCATTGAGCAAGAAAGGAACCTATATGGTAAGTAACAATTACTTTTGTGATTTTTGTGATAAGCCACATTCCCCAGATTATTGTGTTGTAGCCCAGAGAATGTGAGAAGAGGGAATGTTGATGGGAAACAATGAAGAAGATCACATAGTATTTTTGACTTCAGATACTTTTCACCATGTTGTGGGAAAGTATTCATATTTAGAGGATGAGGGTTATCAACATGATGCTTCAAATCATAAATATAATGTTCATATGCCTGAATGACAGGTCCTTTCTGACTATAAAGAAGATTATACAGTGCCACATTTTGTTGAGCTGCCTGCTCAATACAGTATGAAGAGACTGAAGAAGAGGTAGAAAGACTAACTATTGCTGATCAGAAGGAAGAAAAAAAAAGAGAGACATTGGAGCAGAAGAAAGGGATTGAGGCAGAAGGCTCCTCTTTTAACTTCATTCAAGCATTGTCCCAGGGAATAAGGTATGAGAACATTATCAAGGTTGTTTCCAATGATTGTATTTCTGATGAGTATAGAGAAATTGATCAAACAATGCTCCTAATAGAAGATGAGATATGTGCAAGTCAGTATGATTCCTGTGATAGCTTGCATAATGAAGATGAAGGTACAAGATACCTCTGTTGCATAACAAATTGTGACATGGAAAGTAGTGTGTGTTATGAGGGATCCAATGAATATTTAGATTTTGAGGATACCCCTGTAGATGTTGATCTGTAGCAAGGGGATTCTTCTACCTCTTACGAAGATCAGGATGAAGAGGCAATGGGAAATGTTGATAGTAAGTAAACAATACCTTTGGTTGCAATTGAAAGTTATGAAGATACATTTGATGAAGAAGAGGTTTGTACATTTGAAAGTGATTTCCAAATTTTTTAAAACTCGTTGTATGATGAAGAGTTAAATGAAGATCAAATGATTTTTTTCCAAGGTGTGTCAATGAGTAAGTTTTAGATATTATCAAATCCATTCTATGAAAAGGAGGAAATAATGTCAGACAAGCAAAATGATGGAATAAGTAACTGCACTGATGATATTTCTGATTTCCCATTCCCTGATGGTATTGAATTTTTGTTTGATGATGACAAGAGTGAGGAGTATAATTGTAGTGATGAAAATATAGAGACTTGTTCACTTGTCAGTGAACATATTGCAGATTGGTTTGCTTCTGAATACCAGGGAGGTGCACATGATGAAGATCTTGAAGTTTTTTCTCCATCTTACTTTTGTTTTGATAGTGAAAAATATTTGTGTAAAGATTCTTATGACTCCCTGTGTATTTCTTGGAATGATGGTGATACTTTTGGTATTGATCAAAATTTTGTGTTTGTTCAGAAGGAAGTATGTGGTTCTGAATTTTCTAATTCATGTGAAGAAGACATTTATTTACTTACCAAAGATGATAGAATTTCAGACTTGATTGATTCATATATGCTAGATACTGGAGATGTGAGTTATGATCTAGTGCTATCTCCGAATAGAGACACTAAAGAGATGCAAAAGGTTTCAGATTTGCTTGTTTCAGATAATGTTGGTCTGATAGAGTTTTTTGCTTTTCAAGTGAAGCACTTTGATTGTGAAATTATTATACAGCTGGGAGAGTGTTTCAGAATACATAATAGTGAGGGAGATAATGAGGAATGTTGTATTTCATGTATATGCATTTTGAATGTTGAGATTAATAGGGGTTTGTCCCATGATGATGAAAAATTTAAATTGCAGAATGATGTAAGGAATTTGGTCCAGGCTGAGCTTGGTGGTTTTCCCAAAACTTGCACTAACAGTGATAGGAAGGATTGCATCTGTGTCTTCAGGAGAAATCTAATGAACTCAAGACAAAACCAGGTATTTGACAGGGGAAGGTATGGTCCGAGTTTCAGATTGTATCAGCTCAAGATAGGTGAAGTTACAACACAGAGGATTAAGGGTTGACAGTGCATAGACAACTCTTATTTATCCTCTTTAAAATTCTTTTCCATGCACAGTAGTTTAGGGTTCTGCTCCATCTCCACTTTGCATCCATTTTCCATTCATTTCACACTCTTTTCCATTTCCATTCCTCCATTGTTGCTCACTGGTTCATAATTTTTGGTCTGGTCTGCTCACCCATGTTTCTAGATCCTTGCATTGATTTTACACTCAATCATCCCCAGACAGAGCCACTGTTGGAACTGTAAAAATTTGATGATATCACATGTAAGTTTTACTCATAAACTTCCAAATTTGATCCTACTGTGTGCATTTTCCACTCATATTTTGCCGCTTTGTCCCATTGAATCCATTGAGTCATGCATATTTTACATCATGGTTCAGGTCGGCGTGACATTTTCTTTCTCCCCGACTCATTTTTGCTAACTTTTGTGTTTTAGGGTGGTCGGCAAGACTTTTCACATTTCTTAGCGATAGTAGGTGGAACCTTATCGGCATGCGTTGTGGCTATCGGGTTGAAGTCTCCCCGATCTTCTCTTGTTTTACCGACTGGTGCCTAAGTGGTCATTTCGGTGAGATTTTTTTCCTCGGTGGAAGCTCTCACCGAATTCATCATGTCTCGCCGATTGGAGGAACAAAATTGTCTTATCGGCATAAGTTAGAATCTTCAGTGGAAGTCATAGCAAACCCAAGGGTGTCTCACTGACCGAAAACTATAACATGCACTTCGGTAAGACTTATGAGCTTCGGTGTTAAGTCTTGGCGAGCCCGTCAGGTCTTGCTGACAAAATCTAACGAATGGCTTTCAAAAAAAGTATTATGTTGTCTTGGAGAATTGGTATGTGCTCGGGTTGACTTTGAAGCCTTCGGTGAAACATTATATTGTCTACATAGGGTTTCCCCGACAGTCACAGGTTATAGCGACAAACATGAAGATGAAGGCTTCTATCGGTATAAGGATATTGATGTCTTGGCAATATATTGTGGCTCGAGGTTTTTGGTAGAATGAAGTGACATCTACAAGAGGTCTCCTCAAGAGCAATATGCTATAGCGACTATGAAAAAAGCGAATGGAAAGCACGTGAGGAATGCACTTTGATATAACATGCGAATGGTCATAGCAAATACTGGTAGGGAACTTGGGCAACAGCAATTGACGTTATATTGCCTTCGGAATTCCTTCACGATTGTCTTGATGACTAATTCATTGGTGAACGAATAACAAAAATACATTATTGTGGCCGACATGAATTTGTTTAGGTGACTGTTGCTGGCCGAAATTGTTGGAGCCCGAATTTTGTGCTTGGCCGACATGATATTTCAAATGTTTTATTTTCTTAATGTTGGCTATAAATATGCCTTGAGATTGTAATTAAACAAGATCAGATTTTAGATAAAAAGTAGTAGGTAGTCAGATGGCTACAGTAGGATAATTTTCTCTTTTTAGAGACTATGTGCATGATTTCAAATGGTGATTTCAATGAAATTCAGTTGTGTGGCAGTTTTGTTTTGGTTTCAATTGTGTGTTGAGTTCATTGAAAAGCATTGCTAAAGCTGTCTCCATGTTGATTCTTTCTAGTTATTTAAATTGATGTAACAAGTTTATTTTCAGTTTATCTATGCACATTTGCTACATTTGTGTGGTTAATTGATTTGGTTCTCTCAAGTAGGGATTAAATCCTTTTCGGTAATCACAGTAATTAGGGAGATTCATCTGGATTATTAAAGTAGAGCTCAATAGTCATAATCTTGCATTGTTTATACAAGTTATGAATAGATCATATGCCTGCAATTTGATTTTCTGCCAGAATAAGTTGCCCATTTCTATTTCGTTTGACTCTGCATACCCAACAAGGCACTAGTCTCTGCAATTTCATTATTTGAATTCATTCAACCTCTTTTATCTATTAATTAAGTATTTTAGGATTTAGATTTGCAAATTGCTATCAAGTTTGATCTCATTTGTTCACTGTTATCTGCCATTGTGGACAAAGCACATTAGAAGGATAATCATAAGATAAGCCTGCATTGTTCAAGAGAGGTACACCCGTATAGGTTTAGTAGCACCTGAAGAGTAGAAGGTTTGATTGTTTCAAACCTTGTTCTGTTACCCTGAAACGTCGTGAAAGCTTGGCAACTTTTCGTGGTTCAAACCTATGTTTTTGAGAGCTAACAGACGCAAAGTCTGATTTCTCCACTCTTTTTCCTGACTAGCACTAAATTTGACACCGAAGAGGTGTGCTTGATAGGAAAAATAATACCACTTTCCACTAGCTTATTCCGTTCAGCCTTCATAAGGTGTTCCAACTTGGGATTAAGTGGTCTTTGCTTCTGTCTTACCGGCTTTGCACCAAGTTCAAGCTCGATAGTATGCTAAGCTAATTCAGGGTTAAAACCTCTTAAATATTTGTATTCCCAAGCAAAAACATCACTAAATTTCTGACATAACAGGATGAAAGCTTGTTGTTCCTCTTGACTGCATACCTTTCCCAGTTTGAGAAGCTTACCTTTGAAAATTTCAATAGTTGCATAGTGCTCCTCCCTGACGGTCAAGCTGCCCATGTCTTTTCATGATCATCGAGTTAAACGGAGACTCTAAGGTCACCAATCCACGGCAACTTATTGGTCTTTAATTGCACAATCTTATCCTCATACTCTGCTACCATTTTTATTGATTTCCATCTCCGAACTCAGCTTCAGCAATCAGAAAATTCACGATTTGCTCATCGCTGTCAAAAACCTGCCACTCACATTATTGTCAGGTATAGAAGGTCTGACCACTATTTTCGTACTGACGTGCTTCTACCTTATGAATTTCTTTGGGAATGTCAAACTGAGGCACCTATGGCAGCGAGTCTGTCAGCATGCTTATTTTGATTTGAGGAATCGACAAGATATTAAAATCTTCCATTAAATCCCATACACAATGCTTGTATTTCTTAAGTAAATCATTTTTAGCAGCATTTAAATTTCTGACCTGATTCACAATCAACTCTGAATCACCATAAACTTGCAATAATTTAATACCTTGTTTGTGGGCCCACTCAAGGCCATGTACCAATGCTTTGTACTCAGCTGTATTATTTGAACAACTGAAAGGAAATCTACAAGCTAAATAATACTTATCTCCTTCGGGCGATATCAACATAGCTCCACCTCCAGCACCAACACTACTCCTCGAACCATCGAAATAAAGTTTCCACAACTCATTATCTTTTCCTGTAGACGGTTCATCCTCTTTGCAAAGATTAGGCATGTCACAATCAGACTCGCGAATCATATAAACTCCTAAACCTACTTCATCTGTGTTATGGAATGGATCAAGCTCGTAATATTTGGCTGCCCATTCATCGAGGCTGATGTAGTCTTCATGGGTGCTACAGTCTGAGGTCATGGTTTTCTCCTCCATTGTAAAGGTGGCGTAGAGATTAGCGTTTATAGGGTTTGGGGAGTATGGTTCGATATGGTCTTTAGCAAGAGGCTCAAACTTTATGGTCTCTTTCGTACCATACCTTGTTCTAAAAAATAGATGAGACCAATTAGAAGACAAAAACCCACCCAACTTGGCTGCAAAATCCCTTAACAAACAAATGGCAAAGTGCGGCGGTAAGTCTATGACGTGAATATCCTGGTGCATAGCGAAACTTGGGGATGCGTGCAAGGTAAGGGCTAAATTTTTGATAATACCAGTAGTCTTAATAGCAGACCCATCTAATTGCACTACACCTTTCTGAGGATCAGGCTCATAAACAAGACCTAATTTTTCAGCTAAACTCCTCGGCATGACTGAACTACTGGCATCAGAGTTGACCATACAATTATGCACAATTTTATCACCTATGATCAGACTTAAGTAAAATGGAGGAGGCTTTACCTCTTTTTCCTTCTTCCCACCTTTTTCCTCCAGATCGTTAGCCAGCACAACTTTCACAACTCCTTGATTTGCATTGTCAGAAATAGATAACTCAGCCAAAGCACTCTGCAAAAAACTTTTCTGCCTTGGAAGCTGCAGAGCGTCTAATATCAACATATTGACAGTAGTTTTCTTGAGATACTCAATGATATTGAAGGATGAAACATTTACCTTCTGCTAGTTTTTTGTAACAGCAGCTTCATTTTGCTTCTGCGCAGGCTGAGAATGCATTTTTGACAGCTCCTTGTTAGGTATTTCTTTCCCCCTTTGTAGAATCTATAATTTAGGCTGAGTGGCAGCGTTAACTTTTGATGAAACATGCTGAGTACTAATAGTAGGCTGCTGCTGTGCACTTCTAGCTTGCTGTCCTAGATCCATAGCTCATTTTTTAGACCTGGTATTAGTCGAAATAGGAGAATCTTGCCGATCTTGGCCATTCACGCCACAAAATTTGGAGCTCTGCTAGTTCGGCAAGGCGACTTCTAAATTATCTTGTTGTTCTTGATTCTGATCTGCAACATGTTCCAAAGAAGCATATATATTCTGCACCATTAAAGCTTGATTCCTCACTCCGTTGGCGCAAGCTGATTGGTTGTGGGGTTGATT